>JAJJWW010013327.1:0-258175 GCA_023531295.1 Papaver armeniacum | reverse complement strand
CATGGTCGAAAATGTAATCTGATGGCATTTACGGTCTATTAGTCGTCGTCTTATTTTTACAAAACCATGGCGAATAATTGATGAGTGCCAAATAGTGCATATTTATACACCTTTTCATTGGCATTTTACTCATCTTTGCGCTTAGAAATCGAGATATTATCCCATTCGTGTTTTCTTTGTTTTCAAGAATAAATATTTGTATTAATTAATTTTGTGTTTTTAGGTAATAAATAAAGTCCGTAGAAATCGAGGAGCTAAAGAGTGAAGAATTGGAGTCAAACATCTATGGAGCGGATGGCCAAAGCCCGCGCGCAAATCGATTGCAACCCAACAAGGAAGACATGGGCTAGAGCTACCCACGACCCCATCCGAACCCGCTCATCCCGAGCCGTTGAGATCTCACCCGGATGCATCATACGTCGCTCCATCGCCGTCGTGATCCTCTCTCGATGTCCCCGCTCAACACCAGATTACTCCAAATCCTCCTCACCTAGTTCGGATCTTCTCGGCTAAATCCAACGATCGCTCAAAGACGTCCATCCATTCGGCGCCTCGCTTCACAACAAAACTCTACACCCTATACCCTAGTCGACCATCTCATTCTCTCTTTTCCATTTCTCTTTCTTCTCCATACCTCTCTCTCGCAAAACCCATTCCGTCACTCTCCTCCCATACCGATTGCAGAGCTTCATCATTCTGACCATCTTCTTCTCCCCGCCACCACCACCACTCTCACCTCCCTCTCTTCGGTGAGTCACTTATTCTTCCTCTCTATCTCGAATCATCTCTCATAGCTTCTTTTAACCTAGAAGCTAGGTCGAGATAATTAGGGTTAGGGTTTGTACAACACCACGCATGGAGTTGCTGCGAGGCGATTGGATGAAGGGAGAGCCCAGTTAATGAGTTACGTGGGTGAGAGATTATCTTCTCATTTTTCTATGTTTGAAAACTAGGGTTACTTTTGAAGTCTTTGTATAAATAGATGATGTAGAAGTTAATTTTGGGTATGCCTGGGTTAGCCAGAGCGTCAATAGCATCTTAATTTCTGTTGTAACTTAGTTTATCATGTTCTAATTTCATTTCTGGGGTGATTGATGAAACCCTAGACAATATGTTGATTAATTCTCACTGATGTTGTTGTGATTATTGTGCTTAATGAGACTTAGATTTAGTTAATGGTAACTCAGTTCTTCCCGTGATTGGTCAGATCTTGTAAGAAGACAGCCAATACTAGGAGAATTAGAGTGAAAGATTAACCATTTCTCCATGTGAAACTTTCTGAGAGAAGATTGTATGTGCTTAATGAAATATGAATAATGCTTAGTTAATTGACCAAGACCTCGTGATAGAGTGTCTTGAATAAGACACTCTATACTAGGGGGAATTATGAGATTAGTGACTCATTATTCATTAGAATCATCCTTAGAAGATACATGAACACAACATTAGTGGAATAACCTTAGCATAGAGTCAAGTGGTGGTTTCATCACCCTGGTATTTCCCATATTGTCACTAATTACATTTTAGGTTTCATTTTCATTGTCACATCTTCAAACTCAGTAGTTTGCAAAACAATATCTGTTGTCACTTGTTACTTGCTAGGAAACTCAGTGTAGGAAGCCTTTGATCATCAATCAAGCACCCACAAGTCTCCCCTGGATCGACTCGCACTTGCCCTGTCTCACATACTTGACACCGTGCACTTGCGGTATCACCGTAGGCCGTAATTTAAAAGCTCTTTTAATAACCTACCAAGTTTTTGGCGCCGTTGCCGGGGACTTGGCGCGTGCCTGTGATCTTTTGCTTGCTTCGCTGAGTTGCAAACCAATCCCCTGTACATTTTCACATATTGTTATTTTCAACCCTGTTTTAGTGTAACTTAGTTAAATTTTTGAAATCTGCATCTGTTCTAGCTAGTTTTGCTTCCCGTATATCTCTCGCATTTAACTTTTGGTTTTAGTCTTTGTAGGTAGTTAACCACCTGTGCATTCCCTTTTCATTTTCTCAAGTGCATTTTGGTATTGCATTTAGACATCTCGCTAGTTTTCATCCATCCTTGTTACCACACTATAGCTAAACATCTCCAAATGTGCATCTCGTGAGATTGAGCATTGGCTTTATCAGTGAAACTTTTCAGCTGGTGATAGCCATTGCTGGTGATAGCCATCGCTGAGTTTCACTTTGCTTTAATTTGTACATTGCTAAAACTTCCTTGTTGAGCTAGCAGGTGCCTCTTGTGCCCCTGTGCTGCTGTGCTCCTGTGCCGCTGTGTTGCTGACTCGCTAAGCTGCTGAGTAACTCCTGCACTTCAGGTGCTCGCTGTGAGCTGTGCAACCAAGGAAGAGGAGAAAGGAGCAGAACTGGTGGTGCATTCTACCTGTGCCGCTGTCTTTCTTTGACTTGCTAAGTCCGAGCAACCTGTGGAAAGACAAGGAGCAGCACAATATAGCCACAAGGGTCAGTCTGTGGCTTGTTGGTTGTTCTAAAACTTCAATGTACCTCATTTTATAAATGATAACCCATGTCTCCCTGATAACCTAGCTGCTTAGCAAGGTACTTCCCAACACCTTGCAATATAGAGTACCATCTTGAGCGTAACCTGCAATATCTGAAATGTGTGCATAATGTATGTTTGCTGAAACCTGATTGCCCATTGCTGCCTTGTGTGAAACCCTGTTGTGCTTAACTTCAGCTCCCTGAAGCTGCAAATGTTGGGTCACTACTTGTAAAAGCCAAGTCATATGCTGCACTTTTATGCTGCAAAAGTCGGACCCTGTATGCCCTGGAATCTATGCTTGCATCCTAGTGAGTCATCAGCCCTGTGCTTTGTAGACCTTGAATCTGCCCTGTAGTGTTAAGACTGTTGATTGTGAATCTGCCATGTGTCATGTATTGCCCTGTGAATGTACCCTGTATTGCCCTGTATTGTATGCTATGTGTCAGTCTTTGTTTTAGCCCGAGCTTTGTGTGAAACTACTCACTGTGCTCAACCTCACTGTGGTGAGTTTGAACCACAATCGAGGTTTCCAAGTTTGCATGATTGAGACCTTGGGGAGAAATCGCACCCTGCTAGACCACAAGCAGCCTCGGTACCAAACCCCGTTGAACTAATTGTTTGTTTGAGGTAGCCGGGCTACCCCCGTATTTCAAATTGTGCATCCGTGAACCCCGTGAGCCTTGTGAGCCCTTGCCACCTTGCTAGCCCTGTCGCAAGTGTGAGTTACTAGAATATCCAAGGCAGGTCTTTTAAAACCTAGTTGTCATTTGCCCGAGCTTTGTGTGAGGCCTTGTAAACTTACTATCACCGAGCTACACAACCCGCCCGCCACCCTGTCTTTGTCATTTGTTAGTTGTGAGTCCGCCTTCCCTGTGTTGTGCTTTGCAAGAGCCGGTGGTGCACCTAATTTTGGGCTGTGTGTAACCTTCCGCCAATGCGAGCCTAGCCAGGCCTGCACACACTGATCCGAGCCGCCAAACTCTCGCACCAACAACCCTATGCCGACAGTCAAGAAACAAGCCATTGACTTCTAAGCCCACTCAACTCACATCCGGGCGCTTAGGCTAAATTGAGCCCACATTCCACTGGCCAGCCGTTACCACAACCTGGGCTGAACACAACCTACACTTTCAACCGGGCTAACCCACAACCAACCAAATGGTGAACCGGGCTAACATTATAACGGGGCCGCTTCGCCTGCCGAGCCCACCGTCCACTCAGGGCTTTGCACAACCACATAAGCCACACTGCTGGGCCTAAACAAAACTGAGCCCACAGTTCACTGGTCTGTACTTTCCCAACAAAAACCAAAATCAATCCCAACAAAACCAAGCTTCCCACAAAAACCAAACAACAAGCCCACATAAACCAAACTTTCCCACATAAACCAAAGTTTACAAAAACAAAAATGAACCCATTTAAACCAAACAAACCCACAAACCAAATTAGATTGTGAGTTCAATTTGATAAATCATGTCGATTTTGGTCCTACGCATCCGGGATTCAAACAAATCCCTTAGAGAGCTCACACGCATCTTTCACAAGATGAACACCCATACCATAGTGACTTTAGGGAATTTTATGGGCCTTCTCGGGGCCCCGATCTCACATACCCTAATCATTATGATCACATACATCATCCACCACAGTTGAAAATGAACAATTTTCTCATACCCACTCATCACTTTTAGATCATTATGAAATGCATGCTTGCACCTTATGTGGTGGCTTAGACCACCCCGCTGAATCATCATTATATTTTGCATGCTTTTAGACAAGTCTAGGGAAAACCATGATAATCCAATGTACGAAGTGTCTAGAAGTGACTATTGGGACCATAATCAACCCGCACACATGCATCATTCACCACAGTGGGGAGATGAACAATTTTATACTCCCCAACTCCTAGTTTGCCATCACTAATGGACACACTCATGGAGCAAAATGCTAGGGCTTGAAATGAATGCAATGCATGACCATCCATATAGCAACATGTCCGAATTTCCCCTTCTCTAGTGAACCTCATGCACAACCATACAATGAATATCCATATGAGGAATGCATACCCACTAGTGAAAACTCTCCTTTCATTGAACCACATAATGAAATTCTAGAATTGATTCAAAACTTGACCAAAGGATCATGAGCTTAGAACTCAAATTGAGTCAAATCTGTGATGCACTAAATGAGGAAAGGGAGGAACTTCAAGATGAAATGAATGTTAGGAAATGCATTTGATGCTATGATGATGATGATGATGAATACGAAGAGCATGTATATTTTGAAAATGTAGTAGAATCTTTAGGTTCGAGACATTAATTGTCTCTTCGTGAACCCTATGAATGATGCTTCTTCCGATATTCATGCATGTGATGTTGATATGGATCCTGTGGAATTGTCTGTGAAAGTGAACATGATTTACCCTCTTTTGACTTTAGGAAAGTGTGTGATGGTACAAATGATTTTAAAAATGAACACAACTTAGATGTACCTAACCTCTCTCGAGTCACAAATTGAAACTCCTTCACCCAACCTAGGTGTAGTTTGTCACAAAATTGCAAAACCAACTTTTCTAAAATGCCTAACTTAGGCCTAGAGCTTTGTGCTTCCCAAGTCCTCTTGGACTATTTTGCATCAAAGTATAACACTTTAAAGAGCCACAGTTGAATGTGTATGTCCGCCTGTTCTTAGCAAACTCACTTTGAGTTAGACCTTTTTGCATGACGTACCTTTAAAATTGCAAGATTTTGTGCTCCCAAACACACCCGTTCACAAGTTTAGGTTTGGGGGAAACTCATTCCCATTTGCAGTCTTACTTGCACTCTCATTTTATTTTTGTGTAAGGTTGTTGATGTTTGTATATATTTTCTATTGGGTTGATCCTCAACTCTTTAGATTGTTAGTTTATGGTGAATTTTTGTATATAATCCAGTAGGACTTGTTAAATTTTTCTTTTCTTGATTCGGTTGAGTCTTCTTGCACATATATTATGCTAATCCGATATGATCTCCGTTGAGAATATTGGATTCTAGCCTTGACGAATGAAGCTCAACCTTGCTCCGTACCGACAGACCATTAATCTCTTCCCTTTTATCTTTTCAAAGATAGTTCTCATGGTATGTGACTGTTTAATTTTTCCTATCTGTTGACACATTGAGGACAATGTTTGATTTAGGTTTGGGGGTGTGATTTGCATTTAGAGTTTTTAGTCTTTTATTTCACCTTTTATTAAAAAAAAAAAAAAAAAAAAAAAAAAAAAAATTCAAAAACTTTTTGCAAATAAAACCTCCAACTTTTAGAGATTTTAGAGTCACTAGCATGCTTCTAGCTATGTTTACAGAGAATCGACCAAATAACAGAACTTGGAAGTACTTTGGAGAACGCAATCGGGTTCCTTAGTTGATTAGAGCGTTAAAGTCGGATTTAACCATACTGGGAGAGGCGAATTAGGTGCTTTGTTTAGATATTCGGTAGTAGAATTGTGATCAACCATAGTGGAGACTACCCATTTTACATCAAGCGAGTCACCGACCTTCACTCTTTGTGACTTTCTAGAAAAGCTTTTAGAGTGTGTGTCACCGCACGTCAATTCCGGGTAGGAATGGTGAGCTACCCAACTTAACCACTTTCAAAGACTACTTTTGATCTCCACGAGTGCTAATTCCGTCAATCATGAGGGTGACGTCTAAAGATGAAAACTCCTTCTAAATATCGATTTGCGCTAGCATCACTCTCTCTCTCAATCAGTAGTTCCATAGAAACACATCATCATCGCCAGCGGAGCAACATCGAATATTTGAAGAAAAGTTGATATAGTCCAAGGTTATGTACAACAAAGAAAAATAGGATGAGAATTAATAAAGTTTATAAAATCAAGACAATACAAGTTATGGAAATTGTGTGATATAGTCCTTCATCCATGGAGTTAGTAGTTCCATTGTTTTTGTTTTCAATTAATGTATATAGTAAAGTCAAAAAAAAAAAAAAAAAAAAAAAAAAATGTTGTAGTTATTTTCTTAGTTTTTGATACCACCATGGTCAAGAAGAAAAATTCCAAGTAACAAGGAAATTGAGAAAAGTTAAAATTGTCAAGTTTTTGTGAAGTTTAGAAGTTCGTCATCAACAAGTGAAGATCAAGACCGAAGACCGAAGATTGAAGACGTTTCTATGGTTCTTATGAGAGAGTGATATTAATTGCCGATCGGGTGAGAAGTGAGTGAGTACTCCCACCCTTGCTAATGGTTGATTTCCTTTCTTAGAGATCATCGTAAAAAAGATTCTTTTTGTCCACACCTCTGTGGAGTCTCCAGATTTTATTTCGGAAGGTTATCCTTCTTACCTACAACGTGTGCGGGATTTCTCTCTTTATTCTGCTCGCACACATGAGAGACTAAAAGCGATCTTTTTGAGTGCAATTATCATAAAACCTAATGGTGAGGCAGAAGTTGAGACTTATGATCACAATCGAATCCGAATTCTTTCATATGGTATGGTTACTTCTCGCTCAGCATTTAAGGATGAGAAGGCGTTCTTCGATAGTTCTAACTTTTGTTACTAGCATGCAGAAACTCTATGTCCTCATAGCTTCTAGGATGCTTGAGACTCTTTACGCTCTGAATTTGGAGAAGGTTTTGTGGGTACACCTGTAAACCCTCACGAGACTACAACTCGTCCACTAGGGACACCTAGGGGTTTAAAGGCTTAGTGCATACGCTAAATGCATTCGAGAGACTGCGACAGGGGTATAGTTAGGATTTCTTATTTTTGTTTTGTTTTACTTGAGGACAAGTAAAATTCAGGTTTGGGGTATTTGATGAGTGCCAAATAGTGCATATTTATACACCTTTTCATTGGCATTTTACTCATCTTTTTGCGCTTAGAAATCGGGATATTATCCCCATTCGTGTTTTCTTTGTTTTCAAGAATAAATATTTGTATTAATTAATTTTGTGTTTTTAGGTAATAAATAAAGTCCGGAGAAATGAGAGCTAAAGAGTGAAGAATTGAGTCAAACATCTATGGAGCGGATAGCCAAAGCCCGCGCAAGAAATCGATTGCAACCCAACAAGGAAGACATGGGCTAGAGCTACCCACGACCCGGATCCGAACCCGCTCATCCCGAGCCGTTGAGATCTCACCCGGATGCATCATACGGTCGCTCCATCGCCGCATCCTCTCTCGATGTCCCCGCTCAACACCAGATTACTCCAAATCCTCCTCGCCCGTTCGGATCTTCTCCACCCCTAAATCCAACGATCGCTCAAAGACGTCCCATCGCATTCGATGCCTACGCTTCACAACAAAACTCTCTACACCCTATACCCTAGTCGACCATCTCATTCTCTCTTTTCCATTTCTCTTTCTTCTCCATACCGCAAAACCCATTCCGTCACTCTCCTCCCATACCGATCGGCAGAGCTTCATCGTTCTGACCATCTTCTTCTCCCCGCCACCACCACCACTCTACCTCCTATCTTCAAGAGCCACTTATTCTTCCTCTCTATCTCGAATCATCTCTCTCATAGCTTCTTTAACCTAGAAGCTAGGTCGAGATAATTAGGGTTAGGGTTTGTACAATGACCCACGCATGGAGTTGCTCGAGGCGATGTGAAGGGAGAGCAGATTGAGCGACGTGGGTGAGAGATTATCTTCTCATTTTCTATGTTTGAAAAACTAGGGTTACTTTTGAAGTGCTGGTATAAATAGATGATGTAGAAGTTAATTTTGGGTATGCCTGGGTTAGCCAGAGCGTCAATAGCATCTTAATTTCTGTTGTAACTTAGTTTATCATGTTCTAATTTCATTTCTGGGGTGATTGATGAAACCCTAGACAATATGTTGATTAATTCTCACTGATGTTGTTGTGATTTTTGTGCTTAATGAGACTTAGGAGTTTAGTTAGCTGGGTAACTCAGTTCTCCTGTGATTGGGTATCTTTGTAAAGAAGACAGCCCAATACTAGGGAGAATTAGAGTGAAAGATTAACCATTTCTCCATGTGAAACTTTCGGAGAAGATTGTATGTGCTTAATGAAATATGAATAATGCTTAGTTAATTGACCAAGGACCCCTGTGATAGAGTGTCTCGTAATAAGACACTCTATACTAGGGGGAATTATGAGATTAGTGACTCATTATTCATTAGAATCATCCTTAGGAAGATACATGAACACAACATTAGTGGAATAACCTTAGCATAGAGTCAAGTGGTGGTTTCATCACCCTGGTATTTCCCATATTGTCACTAATTACATTTCAGTTTCATTTTCATTGTCACATCTTCAAACTCAGCCGTTTCGGCAAAACAATATCTGTTGTCACTTGTTACTTGCTAGGAAACTCAGTGTAGGAAGCCTTTGATCATCAATCAAGCACCACAAGTCTCTGTGGATCGACTCACACTTGCCCTGTCTCACATACTTGACACCGTGCACTTGCGGTATCACCGTAGGCCGTAATTTAAAAGCTCTTTTAATAACCTACCAATAATTAACAACAAAATTGGATACAGGAAAACTTGTTTTCTGGGAGTTATTAGTCGTAAAGGTTTAGAGATGAAGACCATGACGACCCTGTAAAATGTTACTTTTGAGAAACAAAACTCTTTGAGAAGTCGCCACTCTATTCGTCCTACAACCTTGACGACTAAAAATAAATAGAAAAGTCTCCATGCTCGACGAATAGATACCATGACAACCGTGTAACTGCAATTCAACAATTTCAATTTTTCCGACCTAATATGTCATTTATACAACAAAACAAAGCATTAGATAGAGTTTGAAAGAAATAATCAACAATAAAAAAAATCTAATCGACGATTTTTTTTGCATTTGAAAATGATGAAATATAGGGAAGGAGAAATAAATTGATCACTAGATTGATGATGAATGAGAAGGAAAAGAATAAGGTTTGAATCTAAAACCAAAAGGGGAGTAGTATTGGTTATTATTAGGGGAAGGGTAATTAGGTAACTTTATATGCATTGGACATCCCTTAACCCATTATTATGGTTGGGAACAAAATGGGTATACCCCAATTTGGCCAGGTTTAATTAGTGTGTGGTAATAGTCCTTATGGTTGTAGAGTTAAATTAATTGAAAGGCATAAATTATATGAATATACATAAAGGGGAATATAGATCCTTCAAACAAGAGGTATTTACTATATTGCAATATAATTTAGTTCATAAGAAAGTCCATGTTCTTGTTCATGGTGGAAAACCCATAGTAGAATCGTTGATCATACTGCGATAAAATGATGATACATGGCCAAACAAATACCCATTACTACCTAAAGATCCTTATGAAAGATCTAAAGCTCGGTTTTGGACTATATTGCAATATAATCTAGTTCATAAGAAAGTCCATGTTCTTGTTCATGGTGGAAAATCCATAGTAGAATCGTTGATCATACTGTGATAAAATGATGAGACATGGCCAAACAAATACCCATTACTCCCTAAAGATCATTATGAAAGATCTAAAGCTCATTTTTGGACTAAATTTAGTGGAGGGAATGGGGAAGTTGATAACTATAAAATGTCGTGGTCGAGACTCGGGACAAAGATAGGTCCAACCAAGTGGCGATAATACTACCTAGAGTTATGGTAAGGTGGGCGGTCCATGAGCTTTACTTACCAATACAACTTTTCTGATTTCTCATTTACAATGATGATCATAGCTCACTACGAAACAAAGAATTGATATTATTGAATAGTTTTCGACAGACTTACAGAGTTTTCTTACAGGCATATTTAAAACAAATCATTGAGCTGTAATAATAATACAGCGCACATGTGAACCACACAAGTAGTCAAGTCAACTATTGACTGACATAGACTTTACACACGAACTATATATACACTTACAGTGTCTAATACTCCCCTTCAAACTGTTAGGAGCTAACAATAACAGTTTGACAGAGACCTTACACGTAGAATGTATACAAAAACACACTTCAAAGATTAAAAGACACACAAAAACTACTAAAAAGTAGTATCCATCAAACTCTGGAGCAATCTAGAAAAAGTAAGAGCACAAAGACCCTTTATAAAGATATCAGCAATTTGTTCTTCGCTTGGCACATGTTGAAGTTGTACAAATCCTTACTCCACCAGCTCCCTTATAATATGGTATTGAATCTATATGTGCTTTGTCCTAACATGTAATTCAGACAGCAAATATGAAAGCCATTTCAATTCTGCAGATGCCACTGAAAGACATTTATATTCAGCTTCAGCTGATGACTTGGATACAGTTGGATGATTTTTAGATGACCAAGAAATTAAATTGTTACCAATAAAAACAACATTTCATGATGTAGACCTTCTTGTATCAGGACATCCCCACCAAATATGAATCTGCAGTAAGCTTTTAAATTTTGTAAACTATCTTTCCTCAAAGTAATACCTAACCCAAGTGTCCCTTTTAAATATCTGAGTATTCTTTTAACCAACTGCATATGAATATCAGTTGGAAAGTGCATAAACTGCGATACATAATTGTTTATGGTGGATTTTAGTTCAGGGCTAAAATTGTAAAACCAGTATTTTTATGTGTTGTCACCCTGCAAAGGGAAAATCCGTCCAAGAAGTGATGGGTGCAAAAAACCTCTTCACTTTTCGAAGAAATTCAATAAAATACACAAGATTCACCCAGAATGGTGCGTTCAACAGCAATCCCAAATATTTTGTGAATTTTACTAGCATTAATAATTAATGAATGATTTGCCTAGTATTTTCCGTGATGTGTTCTCAGCCGAACTCTCATTATTGACATGACATGACGACTGAGTGTTCACTCTCAACAGAGTAGCATGAATCTCCGTGCCAATATTGAGACATGCACGAAGTACTCACACATGCTACATCACTCTCTCGACATAGAGAGTCTCGGATCGACGCGCTTTGGTTAAATTTCCGACGAGCATACTTAACTTCCTTAGGGAAATCTAGACCTGTCCATACCGGTCTCGAAAGCGATCACGGCCACGCAAGTTGACCACATGATTTAACCAAAATAGACGAACCCTAGGCTGGAGCAAAGCGATCACCATGATGACCGGCGGCCCGCCTATGACCTAGCCGATCGAACACCACACTACACCCAACGCCGCAGAAAACGCCGGCCCCAAAGAGGATGGCGCGTTGTTTTGGGAAAGGCTCTAACGAGCAAGTCCGCTAAAGCAAATAAAATCATCATGACCGCTGAACTTCGCCACAAATGGTTGGAAGGATTAGATCATCCGCGAGTGATCTCGGGAAGTACCAACACATACGTTGGCGGGCCACTTTTCCCCTTACCCTATCGGTTTTCTCACGGCAAAAACCATAGAGTAACAGGCGATGTGCTCAAAATATGGTTGGCGTGATGCTTTAAAGGGTCGCGGAATTTCCACTAGTGTCTTAAATCGATCACAACCATCCAACTTAGCCAAAGATAATTGGATAGCATAGATCGCGCCTAGAACCATTGGGAAGGTGCACATATGTTCATCGTCGAAATCAACGTGGGCCCCACACGATCGGCCTCCCCTAAGGAGAAGCGCAACTTTCCAATTCGTTTGGCCCAAGTTGCGTGTACGTGACTAGTTCAAAACCCTAATTAGGGTTTACGGCAATGTACATCTGTCGTAGTTCAATCACGTCCATCCATCTTCTCCAACCTAAACGTAGGGCGTTGATATATACTCAAAAGGTTCTGAGGACATTAACGTGATCACCGTGGGACCACTTGTGCGTGTAACCGGCCGGCCAAAGTAGACCATGGCCAGGGCGCCTCAAACGCACGCCCAAAGGTGGCATGTCGCGCGGCCTTTAAATCCTTTGAGGCAACGGATTTCTGTCGCAAATCTAGCACGACCGCTCATCTTTGCCGGACAAGTTGAGTGGCCTAGATCGCACCTTCATGAGACAAAGCGGTATGGACATGTACACCGACAGGCCGTCTACACGCATGCCCGATCGGTCCCACCAAAAATAACGCCCATGCTTTAATTCAGTCAAGCCAAAGAGTGATGCTTGCGCACCTCTTAAAAAAAAAAACCCAATATTCCATCAACGATCGCAAATATGTGATGTAGATCATCTCGTCCGTCCAACTTTATCGGCTTGGTGGACAGCCTTCTGTTAAGGGTTAAGTGGACAATAAAGCACCTTGATGATCATCGTCCGTCACTCTACCACAGGGAGTGATTGACCAGAGGACGGCCTGTCCATGTGACTTGTATAAATAGGTCCTTCACCTATTTCCAAAAAACACAGAAAAAACCAAGTGTTGTCATCAGTATCCAGAAATCACCCAGAACTGATAGATTACATTATGCAAGTCAGTTCAACATTCTCATACAAGTCATAAACAGCCAACACCTTCATAATCTCAACACCTTCTTCGCTTCCCTACCTAAGATAACCCATCTCCTTCACTTTGTGACTCGAAGCAAGTCCGGAATGGCCATTTCTTGGTTTAGGCCGAGAATTGTGCAGTTGATCTCACAAATCAAAAACACTCCGTGCAGTGCATTTTTTTAGGGTTTAGATTCGTTTCTCATCCACACACACCCAAATTTACCATAACCAGCAGAAACAATTTTCACCCATAAATAGCTGGCGACCACAATGGGAGATTAATCTCTCGATTGTGAAGTCAATTTCTTCAATACCCAATCCCATTTGGCTGATTTCAAAATGTTTGGTCTTAGGAATCCCCCGACAATTTCAAATCCCGGTCGAACTTCCTTTAATGAAGACACCCCTTTTCCCAACGGTGTATCTGATGGTGTAACCAGAAGAATCCTAACATTGATTGAGTTAGCATGGGTGAAGGAGATTCACACGAAGAACATGGAACTGATCAAAGAAAAAATAAACGGCATACTCGATCTCTTCATCAATATTACATCAGATATGAGCGGTTCTCCTGTCACGGAGATTTCTACACTGGAGACTGATTCTCGCAACGAATATTGTCATCTCCAAATCATGATAAAGGGTTCGCCTATTATGTCAGCCCGGACGACAGCAAGCGCGGGTTATCTTCAGATCTACTGAAGTCGGCACCTCAAGGGAGCAGCCTCAAGAAGATAGCGATATCCGCAACATCAATGAGAGACGCTTTCAGAATTTCGTCTTCCGTAGAAGAAGTAGTTGCGTTACCAAAGGAGATTTCACCTGGGACTTAAGAGGTACATACAGATTCTCCATGAAAAGAGCTTCATCATATTTGCAGAGCCTATTAGTTAAGTCATCCGCATGAAGGAAATTCCCTACTCCTCAAAGACACGATCCAAAGGTGATAATGGCAGAGGAATGTGATTGGGGACTGCTTAGCACTGCCCATCTCAAAGATGGTGAATTTAGAGAGATGCAAGCACGCTATCATTATGATTCCAAGATGTCCAAAGACGAGGATATACTCAAGAGAGCAGACGTATTGTCAAAGACCAGTGATATTCCTGGACGTCTATGAAACACAACGCAGATGTAAAGACGGCCTCATGAACCCAGCGTGACAACGTCCATCAAGTCGAAGGCTCAGTGGATACTCGTGAGCAGGGGGGGATGTCTCTCTCTTTTTCATTCTATGAGGTAACATCAAGGAAGTTATCGGTTCCATCATTTCTCCCTCAAGACAAGCTCTACCACTATATGAAGACCGCCAAGTTCGTGCCCGTAGCCATCACGCCTCTTCCTTCCAGTCTCTACTGATCACAGCTGCGGCTAAGAACCGTTGTTAGTTTGTTGATACCAGTGCCCGAGCTTCACCATAGCAACAACCACTACAGACAAATGTAATCCGAACTTCTGCATATTTGATTTTCCCACGGAGAAGTAATAGAGTCACGGAGGAGAGATGGCGATATCTTTATTATGGTAAACTCACCGACCATACAAGATAGAACCATATAAATCACGCTTGGGGGACCGAGGCTCGGCATGAAATTCCTTCGCCGTCAGTCAAGGACTTCTTCAACATAAGAGAGATGGTCAATCAAGGAGCATGTAATTCGTGAGGTAAAATTAAACTGAAGAAGAAGCCGCTTCAATGATCTCTCTCTCGGATCCGCACTCCAGAAGCTGCTTCAACGCTCTATCCAGAAGCCGCTTCGACGTTCGCTTCAGAAGATGCTTCAATGCTCTCTCCAGAAGAAGAAGATGCTTCAACACTCCCTCCGGGATCCGCTTCGACATTCGCTTCAGAAGATAATTCAACGCTCTCTACAGAAGTAGAAGCTTCTTCGACGCTCTCTCGAGAAGAATAAGCCGCTTCAACACACTCTCTAGGACCGCCTCGACGTTCTCTTCAGAAGCTGCTTCAACGCTCTCTCGGGATCCGCGTCTGTCACTCTACCACAGGGAGTGATAGCTTACATAGTGTTGATAGCTTACATAGTGCCGATAGCTTACATAGTGCTGATAGCTTACATAGGTCCTTCACCTATTTCCAAACAACACAGAAAAAACCAAGTGTTGTCATCAGTATCCAGAAATCACCCAGAGCTGATAGCTTACATAGTGCAAGCCAGTTCAACATTTTGATACAAGTCATAAACAGCCAACACCTTCATAATCTCAACACCTTCTTCGCTTCCCTCCCTAAGATCAACCCCATCTCCTTCACTTTGTGACCGAAGCAAGTCTGGAATGGCCATTTCTTGGTTTAGGCCGAATATGCAGTTGATCTCTCGAATCAAAATCACTCTCGTGCAGTGCATTTGTTTAGGGTTTAGATTCGTTTCTCATCCACACACACCTAAATTTACCAAAACCAGCCGAAACAGTTTTCACCCATAAACATTAATTTACACCAAAACAAATATTTGGCCTTGTGATAGTCAAATATTGCTAGCTAACAATAATAGTTATGTATTCACTAGCATCCTCTAATTTATTTCTATCATTTACTGAAACTCTTGCACCTTTCACAACAGGATTATCACAAGGTTTACTATCCAACATATTGGATTTTGTCAATAACTCTAAAGTATACTTTTTATGTGTCAATAAGATAGAATCTGAATCCCTTACAGCTTCAATTCCCAAAAAAAAATAACCCAAATCACCTAATTTCTTCATTGAAAATTCTTTCTTAAGGGAAGCAATCAAAGCATCAATCACCACAGAGGAACTACCAGTCAACAAAATATCATCAACAAAAAGTAATAGAACAAGCATTCCTTGTGTTGAAGTAACCACAACGTAGAATTATCAGAAACTGACTTCTTAAAACCATTTGAACAGAGAAAATAACTAAACCTGTGAAACCATGCTCTAGGAGCTTGTTTCAATCCATATAAATTCTTCTTAAGATGACAAACATAATTGGAAGGATAATCTGGATTAATAAATCCTTTTGGCTGAGACATATATACATCTTCATCTAAGTATCCATGCAGAAGAGCATTACTCACATCCAACTGCCGTATTTGCCAATTATGAAAAATAGTCATTCACAAAATAACTCTCACAGTAGTACTCTTGACAACTGGACTAAAGGTCTCATTATAGTCAATTCCATCTTGAGGATTGTGTCGTTTTGCCACTAATCTAGATTTAAGCCTATCAATGGTACCATCTGACTTTTGCTTAATTTTGCACACCCATTTTGGACCTAAAATGTTCATATGTGATTATGATGTCATTATCTCTTAAAGCAGTATATTCTTCATTCGTAGAAACTTGCCACTTAGGATCTGTTATTGCTTGCTTAAAAGTTTTAGGTTCTGAGACTGTAGACAACAAAGATGCATATGAAAAAGAAATAGGATATTTAATAGAAACATGAGCCACATAATCTGGAAAATGTTTGGATTTTGAAATTCGTTTTTGTGCTCTAGTGACCATAGTTGTATTATAATTTTCATTATGAGAAGCAGTTGAATCATGGATAGGCAAAGAATTAGAAATAGATGAAACACTAGGAGAGGAAGACTCATAAATTGAGAACACATGATTTGAGAAGAAAAAATTTAGATTCATCAAAAACAACATTCCTAGAGATGTGAGACTTTTTAGAAACAGGATTATAGCATTTGTAACCTTTATGCAAAGGACTATAACCGAAAAAGATACACTTAACAGATTTTAGAGATAATTTGTCATCCCTTGAATGAGCCAAATGGGGATAACAGATTGTACTAAAAATTTTCAAAAAAGAATAATCAGGAGCTATGACAAAAATAGATAAGTGAAAAGATTTATATTGTAAAACTCTAGTTGGTGTCATGTTTATAAGATAAGTGAAAAGATGATGGTACCCAAATATACCTCAATCTAAAACTTTTCCACCTATAAGTCCTTTCTTCAAAAGTGATTGTCAATTGAAAGATTCGAGACAATACAACAAATCGGTTAGCACTTCGTGTGATCATCTATGGATACGAGATCGAGACAATACAACAAGAAAGTATGTTTACTTGATAAAAGGTTCGGACTTAACCAAACACAATAGGATTACTTATCAAGTAAATAGGAATTAACGTTTGTGTAATTTACTTTAAATTATAATAACAACAATTATAATTGCGGAAAATAAAGTAAATGACACAGCAAGATTTTGTTAACGAGGCAACCGCAAATGCAGAAACACCCCGGGACCTTGTCCATAATTGAATACTCTCGGGATTAAACCGCTATACAAAATCAAACCAACTTCGTATAGTTGAGACCAAGAAACTAAACCTATAGTTCACCTAGTTCCGTCTGTATTCCCACGCCTCCGACCTATGATAAGTCACGTACTTGGTACAATTCCTTTGGTTCATATTCCAAACAGTAAAGGAACAACAAATCTGTTTGGTATAAACTCTTTTCAACCAAGTGATGTGAGTTCGACAAAAGGCTCTTCTGTTTATCTCAATAAACTCCTTTGTCAAGTTCTTAGATCTATCTTATTATCAACTACCAAAGTAATTGTTAAGATTTTGTAATCAATACTTTTAATCACAAAGAATTGTATTGATACCGATCTACACAACTAATCAACCTAATCTACCACAAGGACAAACCGATTATAGTTGGATCCTCTTTTACCGAAACAAGTATTGTGCACACCAAAGATTATGAACCCAAATCAGAAATCTTCAAAGTCTTCTTTGTCTTCAAATCTTCAATAAACACCTGCACACAATCAACTTGAATCTCTTGTGATCAATCACGCACAGAACGGAGTCTTAACAATGGATTATCACAAGACGTCTTTAGATCTACAAATGATTCTAAAGATCCCCGTCGAAACTTCGATCTAGTTTGAGTGAATCTTATATAAGAAGAGAAGATTCTCAAGCATAAACAAACTAGGTGCAATCAAATTTCAACCACCGTTAGTCAATCAAATCAATCGAAAACAAAAATAAACTGCAATTATATAGTTTCCACCAACGGTACTAATAGATCTTCTCAATCCCAAAGAAGTCTTTAAACTGAGCGGTCGTAAGAGATTTCGCCTAATTAGGTTACTCTCCTCTCCAAATAGGAGGCTTCACCAGTAGCAGCACAATAGAGATAGTTTTGCTGTCTCTGAGGATTAGTTTGCTCGAAATGCAAACTCTTATATTTATAGACCAAGGAAGTTTGGACATCAAGGAATTTCCAAAACCGAAAATATTCTCAAGATATGCAATATATTCCATATTCGGTTTCCATAATTCCTGGAAATGCTTTGTCCAAATAATGACCGAAAATCTCTTAGAAAATCTCCAACTAGTAAATGCACAATACTAATTTTCATTTTCCAAAAATAAAATTAAAAACCTTAAATAAAATATTCTCAATTTATTTTATTCGATCCGGGATTTTCTTCCTTTAGCTATTAAGGAATAACTCTGAACACTTAAAGATTAGCGTTACTGCACATGTTCAAAGTATGTCGACATCCTTACTTTGTAAGTCCTCTTTCATACTTACAACCTCGAAACCGATTTGCCACACTTCCAAACAAGTTTAGAATTGGTTCATCTGACTTTCAAGAACTACGTGATTGATCAAGAACACTCAATCACCAAACATGGGTTTCACGGTTCAACCAAAATAAGTTTCGGTTCTACCTCCATGTGAGTAATTTTCATAGTCACGCTAGTTACCAAAATTCGGTTGACTAGGTACTAGGATCAGTTCCCCACATATATATGGTATCTGACTTGTACTTGCTGCACATGTCCATAGGATCGGTTCCCCTTTCTTCTAAAAACATGATGCACCTCATACAAGGATCGATTCCCCATTTGTGATAGGTTGCACCTCTTACTAGGATCGGTTCCACTTTACCCAGAGTCGGTCATACCAATAACACTAAATCGATCATACCATCTCAGGTGATTACTTAAGATCGATTTCACTAATAAAAGTCATACCAATACAAAAGTCAGGCCTTTGTGAATAGTTTTACCAAGAACATAAACAAGTCATGAGCGGTTGTACTAATCACACATATTGGTAGTTCAAAAGATATGCAATGAATAACAATACCAATAATGCCTGGCGATTTTTCTTTCGATTCACAAAACAAGTTCATGAATTTACTTCCTTAAAACAAATGTAAAACATTGTTTCCTAGGATGAAATCTTCACCTTATACCCATACATAATCACAATAGCATTCAAACGATTATGTCGATGTCTTATATACAAAGTTTAATGGTTAAGCAATAAACCTTGTATTGCATTCCTTAATACTATGTCTAACTAGAGTATAATCATGCATGCTTCATAGTTATGTTTTCAATATGCACGACTTGAAAGATACGTTAGGGAATGAAGCATTTCAAGTCAAATATCACTAACCTCAAGTGGAAGGATGATGTTGTCGTTGTAGCTCCTTACTTCATTACTTCTTCAAGTCTTCGCAATACTTGTAATGTCTCATATCCTAATACTTTCAAGCTAACATATACGAAGTTCACTCTAGTACATAATCAAACGACTCTTAAAATGAGTTTTGGCTCACTAAAATATGACAACCAAACTTGACATACCAACGCTTGGTGGGTTCAACCGAGCTATGATCTAACAATAAGTAGTTGTAAGAAAGGCATCATAAAACATCTCTTTAGGACAAAAAGCATTGAATAAAAGTGTATTTCCCATCTCAGTAATGTGTTTATGCTTCCTCTCTAAGCAATACCATTCTGTTGTGGTGTTTTAGGACAAGAAATCTGAATTTTAATACCGCTCTTTTCTAAAATAGTTTTAAAAGTTCCTATAACAAGTTCTGTTGCTCTATCAACTTGAAAAGAAAATATTTTTGTAGAAAACTTATTCTTATTTTGAGTTTTAAAATGAACAAAACATTGAGCAGCATCGGTTTTAAGTTCCATTGGATAAATCCAATGAAATCTGCTAAAATCATCAATAAAAACAATATAGTATCTATAACCATTTAATGATGGAATAGTTGGACCCCAAACATCACAGTGGACTAGATAAAGAGGTTTTTGTTCATGAGAGGAAGATAACTGAAAAGGAAGCTTTTTACTTTTAGCCGGCTGACAAGAATAACATAAAGATGAAGATTGAGATGAAGTTAAAACAATTTTTTTAGCAGAATGCAGTTTTTGAATAATATGATTTGATGGATGACCCAACCTATCATGCCAAACTTGAGAAGGGGCATTTAAATAAGCAGACAGTGAAAGAGGAACTTGTGATGAAATGAATGATTTATTTATATGATACAAATTATTAACTACAGTCCCACTAGCAAGCAACACATCAGATGATAAGTCTCTAATTTCATAACCTTAAGGATAAAGCTTAAAGTAGCAAGAATTATCATTTGTAAACTTAACTACTGAAAGTAAATTATGTTTCATGTCTGGAACCAGAAGAACAGTGTTTAGCTAAAACTAGTTTTAGGAGTATGAATAACAGATGTTCCAGTAGAAGTAATTTGCAGAGACTTATCATTGCCAACTTGAACATTTTCCTTTCCTCTGTAAGTAGAAGTATGTTGTATAAGCCCTTTATTACCAGTCATATGTCATGTTGCACCAGAATCATCTAGCCATTGAGGTGTCTCGGAAGTAGATGGTGCTGAAAAAATTTAAATAATGCATATCTGATCACTTATAGAAGAAAAATCTTGTTGTTGTTGTGTCATATTTGTTGAGACATTATTTGAAGCAGATGGAGGATAGTATCTAAAATGACACCTCTTTTGGAATAATGACCTCTCTTCCTACAAATCTGACATTCCACTTGTGAAAAATCCCATCTACCATTTGTGTTACTAGAAGAACCAGATGAACCATCATAAGAGCCACCATTTGACTTATAACCATCAGAATATGACCCATTAGGCTTATAATATTGCACATTCTTGTTATTATTATAACCCCCATTCCCTGAATTCTTTCCTTTTCCTCTACCATACCCATTTCCAGAATTATTGTTGACATTCTTTGAATACAGACCAGTGCGTTGTTGTGCATCAAAAATCATACTTGTGTCTTGATGTTGATCAATTAGCCATTGCTCATGGTTAAGTAGCCTAGGTTTAATCTCTTCAAATGTGAAAGGCACTTCTCTATTTTGTGCAGAGATAACAAAATTATCAAACTCCCTTCCTTAGACATTCAACACATGCATTATCAAGTCTCGATTCATTCACTTTTTCTCCTATGGTCATAAAGAATCGGTAATAGACTTTAAATTCTAAAGATAAACAAGAATTGGAGAAATACCTCTCTTGCATCCATACAATTGATTCTTCAACATACTCTTGCGTGCCATAAGCTGATTTTTGAAACTAACTTCAAGATATGATCATATATCTCTTGCAGTAGATAAATCCAACACATCTCCAGAGACAGAAAGTGTAAGTATTGCTCTCAAACAACTCATAACTAATGAATCAGCCTTTTTCCAATAAACCCACTTTGGATTAAGAGAAAGAACTCCATTAATAATGATCTGTTTTTCCAGTTCTTGTTCTTCTCTAGTAACATAACCAAATAAAGAAGTAGAATACAAAATTGACTCGAATTGATCTTGCCATAACAGAAAATTCGTGGAATCTAATTTTGCTGAAACAAAATTTCCGATGTTTGAGAAAGGTAAAGTAAAGTTACCATCTGAAGCAGTGGAAGAAGAATTCATAAGAGAACTTGATGACGATTGATCAATTTGGACCAAAAATCTTGTTGATAAAAGATCTTGATACGAAAAATCTTGACCTAGAACTTGTCAAGGAAAAATTCAATCTGAAAAATTGTTGGAAAAAGTTGTGTGATTCACGAATCTGCCTAAAAGAATGTATGAGAAAAAGTATTTGCCGAACAAAGATTGAGAAACGAAAATTTTAATTCCCTTGGATCGAACCGATTATACCATGACAAACAAAGAATTTGATATTATTGACTAGTTTTTGACATAGTTCTCTTAAAGGCCTATTTAAGGCAAATCATTGAGCTATATATAATAACAATACAGCGCACATGTGAACCACACAAGTCGTCAAGTCAACTATTGACTGACAGAGACTTTACACATAAACTGTATATACACTGACAGTGTCTAATAATACTCACTATCATTTCTATAACGCTTTATTACAGTCAAATTAAACTTCAGGATCAACAACATAAGTATCATACTAATAGTTGTTGAAGAATTTTGTAAGAATCTTAATTAGTAAATTATTGATATAAATGAAGTTTAGAAGAAAAAAAATGGGTGCACGGGTCAGGATTAATTAAGGGATGTTGAATCGTTGATGTCATTTTGCTAAACAAGCAAAATGTACGTTGGTAACAAACTAACAAGATTCGCCTGATTTTAAGAAACATTGAGACTTCATGCTTCTTCAAGCTTTCAACAAAAGCTAAACACGATATACTTCTGTGGGATCCTCTTTTCCCTCTCCTTCCAACTTGAAAGCTCTTGTATTATCTGTTTTTTCGACACAAAACCAAGTAAAAAAAACATGGTGAACAATAATAAGTTCTATTCAAAACCTTTCATAGTTTTCTGCTGGCTGATTGCAGCGGTAGGAGGTCTTATGTTTGGTTATGATATTGGAATTTCGGGTGGAGTGACAGCCATGGATGATTTCTTGTTCAAGTTTTTCCCAGCTGTGTATGCAAAGAAACGATTTGCAAAAGAAAACAACTACTGCAAATTTGACAATCAACGTGTTCAGTTGTTCACTTCGTCATTGTACCTCGCTGCCCTTGTCTCAAGCTTTTTCGCCTCAAAGGTCTGCACGGATTACGGTCGCAAGAAAACTATGCTAATAGCTTCAGGATTCTACTTGTTAGGAGTAGTGTTGAACGCTGCAGCTAACAATCTCATTATGTTGATCGTGGGAAGGATTTTGCTTGGCTTTGGTGTCGGTTTCGGCAATGAGGCAGTTCCAGTGTTTTTGTCTGAGATTGCACCCACCAATTATCGTGGGACAGTGAACATACTTTTCCAACTTTTTGTGACAATCGGCATATTATGTGCAAACCTCGTAAACTTCTTGACGTCCAAGTATCATCCATGGGGTTGGAGACTAGCTTTAGGTTTAGCTGGGGTTCCCGCTCTCATGCTCTTTGTTGGTTCTTTTGTTATTCCTGAGACACCTACAAGTTTGATTGAGCGTGGTCAGTTACAAAATGGAAGGACAATTCTTGAGAAAATCCGTCGGACGGAAGAAATTCAGGATGAATATAATCAGATAGTACATGCAAGTGAATTAGCTCACCAAGTTAAGAACCCTTTCAAGAAACTCACACAACCCTCAAGTAGACCACCTCTAGTTATTGGTATGTTGATGCAATTATTCCAACAAGTTACAGGAATCAACGCTATTATGTTCTACGCCCCGGTCTTATTTCAAACCATTGGATTTAAAAATGACGCGTCGCTATTATCCTCGGTGATTATAGGGGTCGTAAATGTGCTCAGTACGTTGGTTTCAATTAAAACTGTTGACAAATTTGGTAGAAGAGCATTGCTTCTTCAAGCTTGTTGTCAAATGTTCGTCAGTCAAACTATAATAGGGATAATTCTGCTAGTAAATTTGAAGGCAACCGGATCGTTACGTCATGCAGAAGCTGTAGTTGTAGTTGTGCTGGTATGTTTGTTCGTTATGAGCTTTGCGTGGTCATGGGGACCATTGGGTTGGTTGATTCCAAGCGAAACGTTTCCCCTCGAAACAAGGACGACGGGTTTTGCATTTGCAGTTAGTTCAAACATGTTATTCACCTTCATCATAGCTCAAGCATTCTTGTCAATGATGTGCCATATGCGTGCAACCATCTTTTTCTTCTTCGCTGCTTGGATTCTTGTCATGGGCCTTTTCGTAGTATTTTTTCTGCCAGAGACTAAAAATGTTCCAACAGATGATATGATTGAAAGAGTCTGGAAGCAACATTGGTTTTGGAAGAAATATATGGATTGCGATCAAGACGTTAATGGTCAGAGGATCCCAAGCCAAACTCAGCCTTAAACAGTGATTTGAAAGGCTATACAAATCAATTTAAGAAGTGCCAGTGTCAACTATAAACATGCTATCAATCGATGCTGATTCGAGGAAAGAACATGAATCCAAGCATCTTATAATATTTCTTCTGAGATGGAAAACTTATACATGGATTACCTATTTCCTTCGTTCCTGTTCTTAAAGTTATTATTCTAAAATGGACAAGTAAAATGTCAACTGTTGAATCAATGTTGAATGTACTTGTATCTCTCTTGCTGAATTGTGCACACATCTAGAAACAACCGTGTGTTATTTTGAAGAGTCCCAAGTGTGATTTGCCCATGGGTGAAGATTCTTGAAAATAGAAGCCTTAGGAACATTGCTGATAGACTTCGCCATGGCTGTAATACTATGTTATTCGTCTGTTCTTCCGATTTTTGTTTAATGAATCTATGTCGATGAACATTTAAGTAACCTCGTGGATGGATTAAGATCTTTTCTTTTCATTTTTTTAAAGTATAATTAATGAAGATTTACCTTGGACCCAACCTTAATAATACAGCACTAGTAAAAGTTTCCCTGATGAAAAGTTTTTTTGTTGTCTTACACGGAGTGACGGAACTTAAATTTAAAGATCCCTAGTTCTGCACTTTTCTTTTCCTCTTTTTTTCCCTGATGAACTGGATTTTCATTAAACCAAAGAGAAACATTACAAGGGAATATGGGAACATTGCCATATCCATTTGAGCAAGAACAGAATGTTTTTACAGAAAGATCCAGCAAATCAGATCAAGATTTTTTTAACTATTTGACTATACGGCTTCTCTAGCTAACAGATCAGCCAGAGAGTATTGGAAATCCTAATTTCTAGGGATAAATTTACAGATAGTAGCAGGAGAAAGAGCTAAAAGAGTTTTAATCACTAATACAGACACTGCAAGAAGGTCAAAAGAATAACTTGATATAGCTGACACTAACATTTTGCAATCACAGTAGATACAGGAAAAAAATGATTGATTCCATTTTCATCCTTTAGATGACAGCTACTAAAGCACGGTTTTCCGCAATTAGGGACCATGACCCCATCCTGAGCCTGCTTTGATGTTTCTTCTTGCACCTGTGGCATCCATAAGAAGTATGGTATTAAACCAAACTGCCAGTTTCATAGTCTAAGGCACTGTCACAAAATTATCAGGAATACATCCCTGGAATTTAACAGGTTTAGAAAGAGCGTTTAATAAGTTTGCTCTGGGTGGCAGTTGGGGTAAAAATCTGCTTCCAGCAAAGGTGACCAATATAACTGAATAAAGATCATGCAGAACACTGCGAGAAGGATCTAGGCCCTCTTTCTTAATCAACTGTGATATCGGGGAAAGAATACCGCCAACTTATATCAGGGGTTAGATTCTAGAGTGACTATCACGTGGTTTACAGTAAGGACCAATGTGAAGGGTGTATTTCTGCATCTTAAATTTACAAACAAAATGAAGACACAAGTTTCCATATGAAAGACGCGGCACAATGAAAAATAAGGTTTCCATATGGAACCCCTAACTCTAGGCAGATAACGAACATTCTATATGTGGTACCAAATTTTATCTAGCAGATATGCTTTTAGAATTAAAAAGAATTTAAGACCTTACTTCACTGCTACATATATAACAGTAACATACAAACAAAATACTAGGGACTATGAAGCCTGAAACATTCCTACCTGTACTTTCTACAAGAGGTGTGCTCGAGGTCGGAGGAGAGGCATTCAGCTGACTGTGTATTGTCTCTCAACAAACCTCGAGGGCCAAATCCTACCGCTTGGGCGCTCTCTCATAGTTTTCACCACCATCGTCATCAGAGTCATCATCGTCATTCTCATCAGAGTCATCGTCACTTGACCTTTTTCTCTTTGTTGAAACCTCTCCATTTCCAGCACTTACCACACCTTCATCATCATCCTCTTCTGGAATCTCATCCTCTTCTTCACCAATCTCCTCAACTAATTCAAAATCACTAGCATCTTGAGCATCTTCATTGCGACCTATTGGACGGACAAGGTACTCTGCTGCTATATCCTCCTACACAACGATTATGCTTGTAATTATTCATCAGACAGCTGTAACAGCAACCAGAGAACTGAATATGCACTCATAAGTCACACCCATCATAAACAAAGGATACACCTTGTCAATAAACTAACAGATAAAACTGAATCTCGTTACAAACCAGAATATGAGGATACAAACAGAAGTGGCATGAAAACTAGTCAAAAAATATCCAAGGTCGCACGAAAAATACCAGCAAATCTTGGATCAAGAGTTCCACATTAGGTGTATCTTTTCATGATCCAAGATTGAGCATAAAGCTTCTAATCTTTCCAAGAAAACATACAAATTCCTCAAAAACATAACCGTAGAAATGGTGAACATATTATTACCCAATAAACTGGCGCAAGAAAAATTCAAGATAACAACAATAAATATATTGAACTTAGTAATCCAAATGCTAAACCCCAAAATTCAAAAAAAAATATCACGATAGAGAAACTCTACCTCATCATCTTCGACTTCCTCTTCGTTCTCAAGATCCTCCTCCTCATAAACATTATCATCATCTTCTGCGTGAGCAACTGGACTTTCGGTCCCCATTTCCTCCTTCAGAACAATTCCATGTATGTGAATATTCGACAATAAGATATAAAGCAAGGTTACAAGTCTTAGAGATAGGTGAGATAGAAGTGTCGGGAGGGATGAATAATTGTAGACAAAGGTTACATCTAGCCAATGGAAGGTAAACGACAAAATACACAAGAAGCCAAAATAAAATAACAGCATACAGAGAACTACAGCGAACCGTAACTGAAGTGTATAAACCATATCAATACAACAGAAACAAAATTCACCCGCAGATAGTCATCTGAAACACAAACCACATGCTCCTCAATGAACCACTATTCACCATTCAGGGTCAATGAAAAATAATAAAGTGGGGTTGACAAACTCTGCTAGCATGTGGATACCCACGGTTCCAACTGTGAATCTAAAAAGCAACAATAGAGTACTTTTGAGGACAAGGGGAAGCAATATGATGCCAAGATATGAAAAACTGTGTGCAAGGGATAATACAAAAAGACTAGCAAAACTATGGATGAAGGGTGTTTCAATTACTACATGCCAGACCTAAAGTGTATCTTTTCATGATATATTTCCAAGCTTTGAGCACAAAAAATTTTAAGATACAAAATGATTCAAAACCTATCCATCATCCAATTATTCATTAACCGTCCCTCCAATGCAAGCTTATGTGGAAGTCCATTCAACACGTCTAGTCTCCCCTAGGCACGTACGTATATTTCCTGAACCAAAACATAGGTCCCCTGAACAGGTGACTTAACAGTTTATTGGTTATTTATACATCAACCCGAGACATAACAGTTTACAGGTTATTTATACATTAATCGGAAACAAACTAAAATCAGATGGAGGTCAACTGCCTTAAACAAGGTTTTGATGCAGCAAGTTACCTTATTCTGATAAGATTATCAAAAATTGGCAGAGTAAAATTTTGTAGAAAATTAGACAATACCTTGTTATTATTGTGCACAAACTTAAGCTTCTTTTTTAACTACAGTTGCATCAAAAAAAAAAAAAAAAAAAAACAACGTCCCAAACCAAATATTTAGGGTGGAAATTACAAAAAATAAAGATAACAGAATTCCAAAACAACACAGTAACTCTACAATTAAACCATAATATTGAAAGTATAGAAAGGAAGAAACTATACCTCATCATCTTCGACTTCCTCCTCGTTCTCAGGATCCTCCTCCTCATAAACATCATCATCATCTTCTGCACGGCCTACTGGACTCTCTGTTCCCAAATCCACCTATACAACAATTTTATGCTTGTAACTATTAAGAAGTCTGATGTAAAACAATGTCACAGGTTACAACGATATATAGTATAGTATTACAGAAGACATGTAAGCAGCACCAGTATACATCAAAAATGAAGGATACACCTTGTCAATGGAAATAAAGAGACAAAACTGTATCTCAGTACAAGTGCAAACATAACGGTATGACCAGAAATGGCATAAAGAAAAGTATTCCTGAACCGTTTATCGGTCATCTACAAGTAAGACCAAATAAGACCACAGAGGAACTAAAAACAGAAAGGAGCGAACAAAGTTAAACAAGGTTTACAGGAAGCAACTTGCATTACTTGAGATTGATAAGCTGCCACTGCAAATTTTTGCAAAAACTAGCTAAATGGAACCATATTATATATCGCATATCTAAGCTTGTTGCTAGACGTGGATTTGCCAGTAAAAATTTAGAGCAAAAAAGAGACATTAAAAGAAATTGAAGATAACAGAAGTACACACAAAGATAGTAACTTCTACATGATAAACTACAAAATTACATTAAAAAAAGAAAAGAAACTAACCTCATCATCTTCCACTTCCTCCTCATTCTCGATATCCTCCTCCTCGTAAACATCGTCATCATCTTCTGCCTCTGCACGACCTACAGGACTTTCTTTACCCAAATCCTCCTACATAACAATCACATGTTTGTAAATTTTAATCAGTCAGGTGTAATACAAGGTCACATGTCACAACAAACTAAAAGGGACTGGTTAAATTGTGGAAGAGAACGCATGTCAATTGTTGAATATGCAATGGTAGACATCATTAAAACAGAGAGTACCTCTTGATGGTGGACAAAACTAAATCTCACTACAAACCAAAGAAAATGAGGATATAATAAGAAATAACATTGGTATTTTACATTAGTAAGCTAGACCAAAGTGTATCTTGCACAAGTCAAGATTAAGCATGGAACTTTAAGAGATATAGCATGCTTCACAACCGCATACATCAACCAGTGTATTAATTATTGAACACAATCAAAACCATTCCCTCAAGACTAAGTGGAACACTATCAATCTAACATGTCTATGTCTCCTCCAGACAACAATCACAACATACATAATCCTTGAAGCATAACCGTAAGTCACCTAGACAGGTGATCATAACAGGTTATTGGCCAGTTAGAAGTCAAACCAAATAAGGTCCAAGAGGAACTAAAACTAAATGGGAGAAGTTAAACAAGGAAACTTGACTTATTCGAACAAAAGTTACCAATTGGAACACCAACATTTTGGTAGAAATTCACTAAACCTTCTTGTATTTGTACACAAGTTTAATCTTCTTCTGGAACAACTGATTTAAAATAAGAAATAGAAACTAACATATATTGGATTGAAGTTTCCGAAACCTTAATAGGTGAAAGAAATTAAGGATAACAAACAGAAATGCACACAACAACTTAGTACAATCTACATGATAAACCCCAAAATTGAAGTTGAAAGTACTGAAAAGGAGATATATACCTCATCATCTTCGACTTCCTCCTGGTTCTCATCATCATCATCCTCATACACATCATCGTCGTCATCATCTTCTTCTTCTGCGCGAGCTACTGGACGAACAAGGTATTCTGTTCCCAAATCCTCCTGCACGACAATTATATATTTATGAATATTCAACTGTCAGGAGTAAGACTAGGAGATCGCAAGTAATAGCAATAACCAGAGCTGAAAGGGATCTGGGATCGTTGAGTTTGCATGGGGCTGAAGTGTCAATATGCACCCATACACATAAAAACATATACAAAGGATTTACCGTCTCAATAAAAACTAAGGGACAAAACTGAATCTCAGTACAAGCCAAAAAAACGAGGATACAACCAGAAATGGCATAAATCACTATGACTAACCATAAAGAATGTGTACAGGTCATATCACTATAAAGATAAACAGAATGGCATGTACAGGAGCAGATGCTAAGCTAAAGCACAAACAAGCATGCTCCCATGCTCAAACTACTTGGAAGTTGTTCGCTGGCACTTAATCCACACTATCTCATTACCACACAATCAACTGCTTCCAACCTTCATAACTCAGCTCCTACAAACCAAAAACCCATTATGGAGACAAAGGTTAAATAGGAATTCTTTGAAGTAACCAACTCACTCATCAGTAAGCCCTACAGATCGCAACAACTCTCAAACAGGAACTCATTCAGGTATCCTAGTTCACTTGCATCAACCACTTGCCAACACCACCTACACCTCCATCCAGAATAAACCATCTAATACACACAACAAATCAAATGGATGAACAGCCCAAACTAAGAATATTGTTCCATATAGATGGAGCTGTTAAAAGGGCTGGGGCAACAATCAATTACAGGAAGTTCTCTAGGTGGGAAAAAGAACAGCTCTAAATAATGAAATATGGGCACATCCTATTGCACTGAAGATGTTAATCAGCCAGAATAGACACCTAACTGAATCAGCCACTTGTCAAGTTTATCCAAGGGAGAGCAGAACCACACGAATACATGGCATCCATGCTACATCAATTACGACACATGCTGGCAATCATGTGGAGCTTCAATTAACCCCTATTCTACATAGAAGGAAATCAAGCAGCTGAACTTCTGACGCAAATTACAATGAGCAGAGCCAACAAGCTACAGTCCTTGCCCACTACTACAAATTGTAGGACCATATGACTCCCACCTTTTATCTTCTATACATACTGTGTGACCTATATCCCCTATAACATTCCCTAGTGTAATTATATGTATTGCTCAATTAGCTAATGTGTGTTTTACTAAGCTTTTTCCTAAAATACCAAATATTTGTTTCTCAAAATAGAAAAACAGGATCTTTCCCCTTTATATGGGTCACTAAAACTTAAACAAACAAACACTTTTAACTTAAAGAGCATATATTTCCTAACGTTAACATTTTCAAACTACTGCCGAACAGATGTTAGCAACATCTAAAAGATAAACCCTGTAAAAAAATTGAAGTTAACAGCATAAAAATTAGAAACTCACCTCATCATCATCTTCATCATCCTCGTCGTCCTGCTCTTCTTCATCATCAACACCACCTTCCTCATCCTCATCCTCCTCGTCATCAGCATCCACATCACTAACAGAAATAACTTGAGGAGCAGGAATAACAACAGGAGCAGCACCAGCACCAGTCAAAACCTCTTCTCCTTCATCTACTTCATCCTCTTCCTCTTCATCCTCCTCCTCATCTCCACCACTAACAGAAACCACATCCTCTTCTTCACTATTATTATCACCACCATCACTCACAGAAACCACATCATCCTCCTCTTCAGTATTATGATTATTATTATTGTGATGATTATTATCTCCACCTTCTACACCACAACCACCACCAGAATCTATCTTAGTATCAATATTTTGATGATGATGATTGATCTCATCATAACCATTCCTAAACCTAATTTCAGCTTTACCATTCATAACCCTACCAATATCTTCTTTCTCTTTATCTATTTCTCCTTCATCGTTACCTCTAATTCCCATCACTTTTCTCTAATTCAAACCCTGACTATCAAATTCGAAACCCTAATTTTTTCTTAGAAAAATAAAAAATTGGAAATCAAAAAATTTGGGGGAAGATGGAGAGAGAAAGTGAGAATTCGATGGGGAGAGAGAAGTTTTTTTCAAAGAGTCAAAGTTCTCTAACACTTTGCTTCTCAAACTTAATCTCATCCGTAAATACTAAGTTGGTCCGGATCGATGACGTGGTTTAAGATCTAATGGTTTAGTTTGCTTCTCCCTGTTTTTGTGTTTTTGTTAGGGTTTTCTTCCCAATCGAAGGAGGGGGTATCCGGACGCGTTTGTCTTTTCTCAATCGAGTGTCTCAAATTTAACGCAACATTGAGAATTCATTTAAGGGGTGGGTACACGGAAATTACGGAGGAGCAAGGTTTGAAAAACGGGTCATGGCTCAGGTCACGGGCATTAGGTATGACTGTTATAATGCGTCTTGACAGGTGTGAGCATGTCTTGGGCAAAAAACGCGTTTTTTGGACGTTTTTTAAAAATAACGGGCGTTGTAACGGTTAAATAGAAAATAAAATGAAAATATGATCTGAAATTCCTATGTAACGGTTATAACGTGCGTGAAAACGTTTTAACGAGTCTAAAAACGTTGTTACTAGGTTTTTTTCTTTTTTAATACTCCCTCCGTCCCTAAATAGATGACCTATTAAATTTTAAATTTTGTCCCACTAATAGATGACCTATATATCATTAAGAAATGAGATATTTTTAATGAGGGAGGATCCATGGACACTCTTGGATGGACAAGGTCGGACAAGATTTGCGCCACTTTCTCCACCAAACTCAAACGACAATGAATTTAAGTCAAATATTTTATTGATATGTTCCTATTATAAGACTTTACATTCCTACCAAAAATGATTGCAACTCGAGATAGCAAACCTGACCATCTACCGATCTTAATTTCAACCGTTAATTTTGAACAGTTGTTATTCAAAGAGGTAGATGGTGGTTTTATACATCTCGAATTGTGCTCATTTTTTGTAGGTATGTAGAGTCTTATAAGAAAAAAATATACCATCAAAATATTAGACTTAAATTCATTATCGTTTGGGTTTTGCGGAAAAAATGGCGCAAATCTTGCCCGACCTTGTCCATCTAAGAGTGTCCATGGATCCTCCCTCATTTTTAATACTACCATTTTAATTGATTATTGTTAGTATAAGAAATATGTATAATTCGATAGTCATGTTTATATTCCTTACATAGGTGTTTTAAAATGCTTTTCACTATACAATTTATTTACGAAAGTTTGATAAAATTCGTGACGGTCAATTATAGCCACTAAAATTTCGTCGGCAACAATTATGCAATACATGCATGAGTAATGTGAAAAAACAAACAATCATTAATCCAATTTAAGAGAGTGCATAACCTAGCTAGGTAGACTTGTCCCTTTATTAGATTGCAGTATTTCCATCAAATGCCAAGAAGTAGGCAAGGTTTTAACTCGTCTATAGGGTACTAATTTCTAAAAGTCAATCATTGAATGCTTAAAAAACTCAGTAAACTAGGCATTGCATGGTGAGTTAGGGTAGAGTCAATCAACCCATTATTAGATTCGATCTAAAATTCCACTCCTTATAAGATGATATGATTATTACGTCCAAGTCATGTACCCCACCGCCACTGCATGATGACGCATCTATAGTTTTTTTTATCAAAGAAAAGCAAAAAGGCAAAGAAAAGCAGAATCTGATAACGGAGATTAAGAACAGGTGTATCATAATGAGCCATGGAACCCTGTGTGCGGTATAGATGAAGAAGAACCATATTTTCATGCAAAAGAAGAACAAGTACAAGTCACACAAAAGAAAATGACTGGGTTTTAAAGAACCTTTTTGGACGAAAAAATAAGAATATTCATTCATGCCGGGGAGGGTACATCGCACGGTCCTCGGGCCTCTACAGAAATACCTAGGTCTACTATGCGGCCATCACAACCACCTAAGATGTCTGTGGATATGGGAGGACAATATAACACTTCTAGGGATTCTCAACCTTCGATGGCAAAATTTGGCAAAATTAAAACATGTCAGGAAAAAGTCGATTCTTCTGTTGTACGTTTTTTTTCCATGCCAATGATATTCCCTTCAATGTGGCTAACTCATCTCAGTACCACGAGGCATTCAATTCACTTGCAAATTTCGGCCAATCCTATAGAGTTCCATCATCTTATAAGTTGTCGAATCCCATATTAACTTCAGAAAAACAAAGAATTGAAAAAGATGTGGTGTCTGTCCAACGAAATTATTGAAGAGAATATGGTTGTACACTCATATCTGATGGTTGGAAAAACAAAAGCAACCGTACGATTATAATCTTTATAGTTTACAGTGGCAGTGGAATTACGTTTTTGAAAAGTGTCGACATAGAACATAATCGGTTGAAGACAGAGTATTTAATTACTTTTTTCAAGCCCGTTATAGATGATGTCGGTCCGAGAAATATTGTTCAATTAGTAACATATCAAGGATCCCAATTCAAAGTTGCAGGTAACTAAGAATAACTTCATTTTATTTTATATATATATATATATTGGGAATATATTAATCATTAATTTCTTTCTATTTTTGTTTAAATAGGTAAGAGATTGGCTTCAGAATATGGCACATTTTTCCGGGTACCTTGTGATGCTCACGTATTGGACTTGATGTTGGAAGATATGGAAAAATCCCCCTTTGTTAAAGATGTGATCGGAGAAGCAAGAAAAATTAGCAAATTTATTTACAATCATGGTTGGGTTCTTGCTAGATTTCGACAACATTCTGCAGGACGCAATCTATTGCGCCCTGGCTTAACAAGGTTTTCAACGAATTTTATTACAATCAAAAGCATCATCGATCAACGTAATGCTATTGAGAGCCTATTTCTGGACAAAGAATTTCAAATCGGATGAGGCAAAAACTAAACAAGCTAGACAAGTGAAGAATATTATTTCAAATGAGATGTTACGACGACGTGTCAAAATACATGCATAATGGTGGGTCCTTTATTGAAAATGATTCGTTTCTTGGACTCAGACAGACCCACCATGGGTTATTTTTTCCATGCACTTGCTACATGTGTGGAAACTATACAAATGGGTTTGGGATCAAATCTAAATGCTTCTATCGTGGGTTTAATAAAGAAACAATGGAAAAGTCAATTGAGTTCTCCTCTTCATGCTGCAGCGTATTTTCTCAATCATTATTATACATCTTTAACCCAACAACTAATCTCACCAATAATGAAATTTTTGAGCCCCAAATTTGTCTTACTAAAGTTATATAAAAAATGGTTAGTGGCCCGCAAGAACAAGCAAAATGCATGCTAGAGGTACAAAATTACTAATACTATCTCCAAATATGTTTAATTAAGTAATTTGAATTTCTAGTAACAATTGTATTTTTCTTTGTAGGCGGGAATAATGCGAATGATGCAAGGTCAATTTGCATCACCATCAGCACGTATTGCAGCTCAACATGGTGATCTTGTAAGTTGGTGGTTATCTTATGGTGTTGAGTATCCATCCCTCCAGAAGATTGCAGTAAAGATATTAAGTCAAACAAATACATCGTCTGGATCAGAGAGTAATTGGAGTGTGTTTCAAAGAATCCACACCAAACTACGCAATCGTTTTCTTTCATCGAGAATAAATGATCTGGTGTATATGTCCAGTACAATTTGAAGTTGGAGCAACAAACAATTAAAGGTAAAGAAAGGCGACATAACATTGATGTTCACGACGTTCATAGTCTACTGAGGGATGACAATATGCTTGACTGGATAGCGGGGGAAGACGAAATACCGGTTTCACCTCAAGAAGAACAATGGTTAAAAATGCTGGAAGAGGAAGCCGTTAATAATCCATAGCATATCCCTCTATCATACAACTGGCATGATCCTGAAGTTCAAATCCCATACGAAAGGTTATCAGTGAGTGACTTTGTTTATGACTTTGGTAACCTTTCATTTGGAGACAATACACAAGGTTATGAGAATACGAATCCAACATAGGATTCTCGTTACACTTCCGATCGCTCTGACCATGGTGTTCAACATATGAACGAAGGATATAATTCTAATATTGATAATAATAATGAAGTAGGTAACAATGATGATGAAAATGAAGGAGGGTATGATGACGATAATTAAGGTTATTATGATGATGATACTTATGCAAACGAAGATAGCAAGTACCCCCACGACGATGACTATGATGTGGAAAGGAACCGCCGAGAAAATGAAGAATACATGAATGAATCGAAAAAAGGTGGTGGTCGTAGTTGGTTCGTGTAGCTTTTTAAATGATGAACACTAGTTTAATAATCCTATATTTTTTAAATTTGAAGTTTTTAATCTTGTAGTTACTTTCCTTGTATCAATTAAAAAAAATTAATTCGAAGTTTTAAGCTTTCAATCCAGAGAAAGAAAAAAACTCAAAAAAATGGTAAGAAAGTTATTTACACGATTATAACGTGCGTGATAACGGGAAAACAATTCTAAAAAACGCACGTTAAAATGTTATTTAGAAGAAAAAAAACATTCAAACTAATTTTAGAAAAACGGTTATAACGTGTATGAAAACTGAAAAACGGTCCTAAAAAAGTACCGTTATTTCCTATTTATCGGCATTATAAAGGCACGGGGTTCGAGGACCCTCACGGTCACGGTATATGGGTGTGACCGTTTTAACGGTTGTTTTTTCGGTAAAAACGGGTGTTTTTCAAACCTTGCGGAGGAGTGTTCTCGCATTTGCTTTATTTGTTACCATTTGGTGTAGAAAAGCAAGATAAACATGTTCCCACGCAAACCAACGGGGAAATAGTCGAACCTCTAACATTTTCCAGCGTTGTTGTATCAGAAGAAAAATAATAACTAGAACACCGCTTCCACAGTGGAGAGGACTGGTCGAAAAAAATGAAACATTACCGATTGCATAACACGTTATACAATATTTTTCCTGTTGGAATGTTGTTTTTGAATCATATACTCCATTGTTTTAGTTATGCATCTTCTTCTTTTTTGTTGGAATGATATGTTTAGGCATATACTACCTCCATTTCAAAAAAATAGATATTTTCACAGTTTCATTTTTGCCATAAAATATGACAAATTGAAAAGGTGAAAGTATCACTTTTCCCGATACGGGATGAAATTATCACTTTTTCTGATTGTTAATACGTAAGAAATTATTTGAAAAAATAAGATATACTCCCTTCGTCCCTAATTAGTTGAGCTATTTGGTTTTAAATTTTGTTCCACAAATAAATGAGCCATTTCACTAATCAAAGGGATATTTCTAAAACTACCCTTTTAATTGATTATTGTTACTATAAGAAATATGTATAATTTGATAGTCATGTTTATATTCGTTACGTAGGTGTTTTAAAATGCTTTTCAACGGTATAAAGTTTACGAAAAAACCGTGGTATAGTTTAATAGATAAATCATTTCGAAGTTTTACAAGTTATTATCCATAAGGGCATACTTGTAAAAAATACTTAAACATACTCCCCTTCTTTCCTTGCCTTAATAATTGTGCAAACTACAAATGGCTCAACTAATTAGGGACGGAGGGAGTATAAGGAGTTATAATAATTTGACCAAAAGGGAAGGGCATTTTCGATTTTCTAATAGCAACTATTTCCCATCTTTTTTATCAAATTGCACATTTGTGTCGGATTTCATTTTTCAAAAATAATCATAAAAGGGACTCTCTCCCTTCAACACCTTCGGGACCTCCGTCAGTCGGCCCAATAATCCAACAGGTATCATGGTGGTATTCAGGGATAGAACTAGTCCTTGACAAGGTACCCATAATTCGGCCAGTGAATCCGATATAGCATATATACTTACCTATCCTAATTTTTTTATAAAAAGAATTTTGCACACCGATACGTGGATTCCTGGCTCCACCCTTGGTGGTACTACATGTCGTTGTACAAATTGTACCAGTGTAATGAGTAGATCGCGAACCATGGATGCGGCCTATTGTTTGCTTTTTTAATCGATAAAGACATATAATACAGTTTCACAAGAAAAACCTAGGTTTTATATGAAGACTCTAGCTGCAACTAGGACATAAAAATGTCAGGATTGATATTTTAGTGTGTAGATAGTCCATTGTTGATATTGATGAACATGACTTGGTAGCTTACAAACGAAGATATGTTCGTGAACTAGTTTTCATGTTTACGAATTACTTTGTCAACAAATAAGCTTAACTTCTCCATACAGATTGATCATGTAAGCATGTGAGAAATCTTCCTTGAATTACAAAGAAGAAATGGGCAACCATATATTATACGTTATGCACAAAGTGGTTAGCCCGTGAACAATGGTTAAGTAGTTTCGGGACCGATAAGCATAAATTGGAATTTAATATCACGAGACCAAAATCAGTTCGTGAACCTTCCAAAATAGTTCATGAATAAATAGTCGTTTCGTAACTCATGATTATTTTGTATTTGATAGGATCGCGGACTGTCCAAAACAGTTTGTGCACGCAATCACAAAAGTTCTACAGAGAACTCTCAAAGTCAACCAGGTCATGAACTGCCAAAAATATTTTGTGTGTGATTGAATTAAAAGTACCTAGAGAAGTCTCAAAATCGACCGATTCACAAACTGACAAAGTCTGTTCCTGTACGCGTGTTAATTCAGATTTAATTTATCAGGTCTTTATTTTATAAATTCAAGTTCATGAACTAAGAAATCAGTACTTGACGACTCCTTATGAACTTATTATACAAATGTGATATTTTCGACAATAAATTGTTCTCAATCTGTTGTGCAACGAGTTCTATATTGCTTGAATTTTTATTTACAATGTTCATCACAATATTAAAGTCATATGACATGTATCAGTAGATGTAATGATAGATGATATGAGTAAATAGGATAGTCAGTCTTCACATACCTTTCTTGATGAAATTTACATTGACGTCGTCGATCTTCAGTCTTCAATCTTCAAGGTCGATTGGTGAATTCTGATACTCAACTACCATGCTTTATCCCAAGTCTGAGACTGATAGTAGATTATAATTCAAGATGTAGTTTTGACCATCTAAATTTGACAACAAGCTTGACATACCATAACTTATGAGTTTGACTCGCGCGATGCTTAACATAGATTCTTTACGTGCCTAACCCATCTTCTTATTGAGAAATTTTTCCTTTGCCATGTTTGTAATCCTCCACCAACATAGTGGAACCACCTATGTGGATATAGGTTTAACATCGAACCACGTAAATCCTAATTTCAAAATGATCTTATTTTCACCTTTTAATCTCATCTTGACCATTACATTAACTTTGAGTATGACATTACTACATTTTTAATAATCACAATTTAGCGCTAGAAATTCTCTATATAAAAACAGAGTTTTTTCGAGCGTTGTGGTTAACCGGAGCTTCTGGTTGATTATGGCCCCACCATTTAAAATTTTGGCCAATAGAATTAAAGTAGAATCTTTGGGTTTCACAATATATATTTTCAACCAATCACATTCAAGAAAAAATATTACCTAAAACAAAAAATCTAATAAATCTCCTAAATTTACAAAAATAAATAAAAAATGTAGTCTAAAAATCCTAATTAAATATTAAAATTAAAATTCTCAAATTAAAAATTAAATAAAATCACGATTTAACAATAGGCATTAAACTATTCATCACAATTTGATCAAAAAATTAAATCAATCATAAAAATAAAAAAAATAATCCAATGTCCGATTACAGCTTTGATAACTATAATCTTATCTTAATTACAATTTTGAGCTACCAACAAAACTAATTACAATTACAACTCCAAATTACTATTGCAATTTGGATAAAAAAGAGATTAGTAATCAGAATTTAAAGTTAAATTATATAGAGTTCTAGATGCGTACCCGTTGGTTGGATGGTCGGAGCATGCTTCCTCTTCCACAAAAATAAATAAACGATATAATCCTGTAAAATAATCAAAATACAAATCAATCGAAAATCGTGGAGGTAATACAACAATGTATTAAATAATTAAACTTTTGTGAAGAACAAAAAAAAAAGTTTTAATAAAAAAAATTCTTAATATTGCTCATTCCATAAAAAAAGAACGCGAAATTGGGGATATAAAAAGGAATTGGGGGATATTGATTACTTCTCCCAACCCATGGTGTGTGTGAAGGGGTGATTTTTGGGTATGAAAATACTAAAATACCCTTTGGTTAATTAAAAACATTATGAAAAGACCATACTACCCTTTCTACTAAAACTAAAAATCTAAAAACCAAAACATATCCCCCATTCTCCCCAAATCAGTTCCGGCACTCTTAGGGTTTTGAAAAATAAAAATTCTTCCATCTTCTTCTTCATCCGTTCTTCATCGACGATTAATCGTCGATTCAAAAATTTCTTTGTTGATTAACCTACCCGAATCATAAACAATGCCTCCACGAAAGAAACCAAATGCCCAATCGAACTCAACATCGATTGCTCAACAAAAACAGGAACAAAGAATTTCTAAGATTGCTCAAGAGCAAGAAGACGAAGAAGCAACGTTCTCTGACGATCAACCTAACGCAAGCATGGCTTCTGTGAGAAGGTAGGTGATTTTGAACTTGTTTATGGGTGTTTAAATCGATTTATAACACTGGGTTTAGGTTAGAATTGCGAACCCTAACTCAAACAAATTGAGTTTACGAGAGTACCGACACTAAAATTTGTATGAACACGTCTGTCGGTTTTGTGTTCCTAAGCATTCAATCAATACAAGATCGGTTCCAACCCAGTTCACCAGAAACTGAATTTTCCCTACCGGCATTCAATCTAGGATGAATACAAAGTCTTGGTTTTAAGTAAATCTGGCAGTGTTTGATAATAATTCGTGTATGCCGGTAGTTGACTTAAAACATACAGGAGAGTTTATGAATTTTTCACCAGTACCGGCATAGATTTTTGGTTGCATTGTATGCCGGTTTTGGGTACCGGCATTCTTTTGTAATAATTCGAGCATGCCGGTAGTAGACTTAAAACATACAGGAAAATTGTCACCAATACCGGCTTAGATTTTAGGTTGCATTGTATGCCGATACTTGATACCGGCACTGTCGATAGTCAATGTGTACTGCCGGAACATTGTACCAGCGTGGTTTATTTTAAGGTAGTCAATGCCGGTACTAAAACTGAAGGTGAGTTGTCTTATATTCATTTCTTTTCGTGTGCTTACGATATAGGTCAAAAGCAAAGGAAGCTAACAAAAGAAAAACTAAAGATGCTGTCACTAAGAGAAGAAGGAAGGAAGGTCTTGATACTCCTCAGCCTCTGCCTCCTCGAGGGAAAGATGAAGGTCGTAAGATGTGTTTGGGGGCTGGTACAAGAGGGATAATTTGAGAGAGTGGTGGTGACCGTAGTTGACTTGCAAACCGTGAGCACGATGATCAAGATGAGCAAGATGAAGAGGAAAGTCAATTAGTAATCCAAAGCAAAGTTGGTGGGCCAAGTCAACAACTAACACAAGGCAATGGAAAGAAGGGCAACGTCAAAGTGAAAGTTAAAGGTTCTCACCTTCCTCATATTAATGACATGATACCTGACCTTGAACGTGGTAGAATTTGGGGTGAAGCTCCGGAACCAAAAACATTATTAAGATACAAGCACTCGTGGGCTCGTACTATCTATCAAACCTATGTAAGCATTTTCTATCTTGTACATATGTATTGTTGTGTATTTATGTAAAATATCTTAATTGTATTGTCTCTCCTAATTGTAGGATCATAAGAAGGCTGTGCATGTTTGCCGAAACCAAGCCACCGATGGTTGGAATTTGTCCGAGGAATGTGAGGAGGTCCAAACAATAGTAAAGGATTCCGGTCTATATGCTTTGGTTGAAAATTATGTGAATCCCGATTCTCATTCTCACAATTGCTTCGTTGAAAGGTATCATGGTGAAACCGATACCATGCACTTCCCTTTTGGGGAGATGACCTTCATCCCCGAAGATGCTCGAAACATTCTAGGCTTGAATGTTATCGGCAAATCAATTGCGAGAAGGAGTTGAGTCTACGGACCTAGAATGTTCGAAGTTGCATGGTTTGACTAACAAGCTATTTGGTTGGGACTACAAAACTTCTGTGGAGAGATTTTATGAATCCACGTCTGGTAAGACAAAGACAATCAAGTTGACGCTACTTAAGAAGAATTTTGAAAACACAAAGAAAAGAAGTTTGGAGAATGGATGGGACCCTAAACAAATTCGTTATATTGCCGCTGCTTACCTGTTATACATCTTGGGCACTAGGGTATTCCCTGACACCAATGGCAACAGGGTTAGTGCGAACTACCTTCAATACTTGGATCCGTTGGAAGATGTCTATAATTATTCTTGGGGCACCGTGGTAATGGCACATTTGATGACATAGGTGAGAAGGGCCTCTAAGGCTAAAACCAACCAATTTGTCGGGAATTTCACTCTACTGCAGGTAATTTTGTTCTTAAACTTATGTTATTATGTATATTGTTCACATGTACCCTTATCGTGAACTTAGAAACAAAACTTATTGCTTCACATTGGAATAGGTGTGGGCTTATGAACACTTCCCAACCTTGTTCAAGGTCTACCCCTCCTTGAAGATCATAGACCTTCCTAATGCAGTACGTGTAGGGAAGAAGGCAATACAGAGATTGCAGGTGATGAGAATGGTAAAAAAGGGTGAGAAAACAGAAAGAAAAATAGGGTTTAGAGATGAGAAGGATAGAAAGCTCTGAAAGAGTTGTTTTGAATAATCTTTTATAATAATAATGTGTGTTACAAGAACTTAATAAGCCTGTTTATATAGGCATCATAAGAACCTAAAAATAGAAAAACTCTAAAAGAAGAAATAAGGAAGAAAATCCTAGACTTGTAACACAAGTAAACCAAAGAATCAATCTGTGACATTTGATACAACGTTAAGGGATCAACCGTGGACCAGTTGATACGACGTTATGGGATCAACTGTCATTGTTGATACGGGACATTGGGATCAACTGGTGTTGATGGTGGATTTTCGTTTAAGGTTAAATTTGTAAAAACCGGAAAATCATACGCTGACATCTTGTAAAAGATAAAGCCATATATAAGTGTTGATACTCCCTCACTTAATTCACCAAGAATGGAGCATGTAGCAACAATCCCATTCTCCGTGAATACATGGAATTCCTCCGAGTTGGAGCATGTGGCAACAATCCCTTCCTCGTGAATTTCATATCACCTTGTATTTCCAAATTACTCATTATCGATGTGGCATGACGATCGAGTGTTACTCTTACAGAGTAACACGAACCTCCAAGCACTATAATGAAACCATGTACGAAATACCAGTACAGTGTGACTCTCGGTGTGTTATACTAGCCTAATTGAGCCCCTCTCGGTGTGTTATACTAGCCCGATTGAGCATCCTGACCGACCATATCGGTCCGGATATGATCCGATCGCAGTCATCCAACTCCACAAGCATGATTGGATGACCCCGGATCAATTCCATCACCCCCAAACGGTGTATGAAATACCCACGGCCCGACCAGCATGGTCGGGTTGGCCTAGCTTGCCAAGAAACCGTTCATACCAAGCATTATGGACGGAAAACCCTAAATTAGGGTTTGCGGCATATTACATGTGTTGCAAAGCGTTCTCAACCATCCATCTTCGCAGTATAGATGGAGGGTGTAGATTTAGACTTAAAGGGCCCGAGCATGTCAACACGATCACCGTGGGACCGCCTACACACTTGACCAATCGGTCAAGACCAACAATGTTTGGCCGTGACAAAATCGTCGCCCAAACAAGAGATGGCGCACGGCTTTGAAAGCCAAAATTAGGGTTTCAAGCCATCACGCGCGTCCATCTTCTCCGACACGAATGGAGGGTCACGATTAGATTAAGCAAGGGCCGGCCATACCAAAGATGACCACCGTGGGCCCATCTACCTCCTCATGTATTCGGCCAAGGCATATCATGCCTGGTTAATCCCAAACGTGCGTCCAAACTAGCATGACCACGCCTCCCAAACCACAAACTGATCTCGACCGCTCAACTTCACCAGATGATTTGAATGGCTTAGATCACGTTTTCATGGGATATTCAGGTATAGGCATGATCACCACCTGCCATCTTCCCCGTCAAACCCATCGACCAAGACCGACTAAATTAGGTCGTCTTGGAACGCGCGGAAAAAGCATGATGCGCGGCCTTTTTGCGCATCAATTTCCTATTGCAAAATCGATCTCAACCACTCTTTGCCGGTCAAATTGAGTGGCCTAGATCGCACCTTCATGGGACAGTGAGACATGGACATGTACACCGGCATGTCAGTCTATACACATGCCCTACTCGGTCCTCTCCAAATCCTTTCCATGCTTGGTTTCGACCAAGTCGAAGAGTGATGCTTGCGCACCTCTTCAAAAACCCTAATTTTCATTAACGGTCGCAGATGAGTGTCTCAAAGATCATCTCATCCGTCCAACTTCACCAGCTTGGTTATACAATCCTCGTCGAGTTATTTGGTCGGTGAGGCGTCATTACCCATCACTTTACCACACTATAATGCGATACACATAAAATACACACGATACTTCACAAGTATCGACTTCCGAATAACACAGTTATTCAATTCAAAGATTACATGCTATCTTTCGTGGATCCACGATCCACACATTCCGGCACATCAATCATGTGACAAATGGGGATACATACTTTGGGGTATTGGTCCAGGCGGTTTACGTGCGGCGTGCAACGCGCCATCACAAGAACGTGTCGAGAAGTCATGGGCGGTTAGAGATGAACAGGAGAAGTGGGCAAGACTGGTCGTGTAACACCAGCACACAACTCCACTACTCCATCACTCCACTTCCTCCACTTCCCACGAGAGACGTGAATAAGGCTCAAATGACTTGTATAAATAGGTTCTCCTCCCTATTTTCCGTGACAGAGAAAAACAACACAAGTTCGGGCGAGACGAAAACCAAGTGTTAATACAAAAACGTATTCAAACACCCAGAGCTTGCTTGCATCAATCACAAGCCTGCTCACCTTTTGTTACAAGTCATAAGCAAGCCAACACCTTCACAATCTCAACACCTTCTTCGCTTCCCTCCCTAAGATCAACCCCATCTCCTTCACTTTGTGACCGAAACAAGTCTGAACGGCCATTTCTTGGTTTAGGCCGGACTTGCACGCATTGATCTCTCGAATCTACAAGCACTCACTGCGCAAAGGCATTTGTTTAAAGGTTTAAATTCATTCCTCATCCACACCCCAAATTACCAAATTCTTTTCAGAGTAGTTTTCACCCATAAACAACTCGGGACAGGTTGATACACTCGAAACAGGTAGATGTCCTACATCAGTCCCCCCTTCTTGAGAAAAACTCGTCTCTGAGTTGTTTGAAACAAAGAATAGGTCATTATCACCATGAAAGGTAAAAATCTCTTGAACATTGAACACATTCGAAATGTTCCATTCCTTGGGTAGATCAATGACATATGCATTGTCACTGATTTTCTTCATTATTTTGAAAGGGCTGTACTTCTTCATCTTAGTCTTATTAAAAGTACCAACTGGAAATCTTTCCTTGCGTAGATGAATCATTACCAGCTCTCCCTCTTGAAAAGTTTTGAATCTTTTATGCTTATCTGCAGCATTCTTGTATTTAACATTGGACTCCTCAAGTTTTGTTTTTACCTCATGATGTAATTTAGAAGCTTGGTCCAACAGATTATCAGCTTTGACATTGGATTTATGTAACTTAGGAAATACAACCAAGTCTAGAACATGATTAGGCACCTATGAATAAACAATTTAAAATGGAGTTTTACCTGTATATCTGTTTACAGAAATGTTGAATGCAAAATCCATATGAGGCAGCAAAATATCCCATTGTTTGTTGTTATCAATGCATTTAGTTCGAATCAGATTACCCAAAGAACGATTGACAACTTCAGTCTGCCCATCAGTTTGAGGATGTGAAGTAGTGCTGAACTGCAAACTAGTTCCCAAACGCATCCATAATGTCTTCCAGAAATAGCTCAGAAATTTAGTATCTCTATCAGAATTAATAGACTTAAGAATGCCATGTAATCGAACTATCTCTCTGAAAAATAAAGATGCAACATTTGAAGCATCTGTAGATTTTTTGCAGGCTATAAAATGAGCCATTTTGGAGTATCTATCCACAACAACCATCACTGAATCATTACCTCTAGTTGTTCTAGGTAAACCAAGAATGAAGTCCATGCTAATGTCCACCAATGGAGCTTCTGGAATTGGTAAAGGAGTGTAAAGGCCGGTGTTTTGAACAGTACCCTTAGCTTGTTGGAAAACCATGCATTTCATAACGTATTTTTGTACGTCATGCTTAAGTGAAGGCCAGTAGTAGCGTTCCTCTATAAGTGCAATAGTTTTATCTCTTCCAAAATGGCCACCAAGTCCACTGCCATGTAGTTCACGTATTAAATGAAGACGTAAAGAGCCATTAGGAATGCAAAGACGATTACCTTTAAATAAGAAGCCATCTTGAATTAGAAAGTCATCAACTCCATGAACCAAAGAACTGCATTGTTCCCAAATCGATTTAAAGTCATCATCTTCAGCATAAATCTCTTTGATGTAATCAAAAGCAAAACTCTCATTTCGAATGGTTGATAAAAGATGTCGCCGTCTACTCAGTGCATCTGCAACTTGATTAAGCTTCCCACTTTTATGTTTGACAGAAAAGGTGTACTTGTTAATTGTGGATAACCACCTATCATGCATACGATTAACCTTTGTTGAAGTTTGGAGATACTTCAAAGCATGATTATCAGTATTAATGACAAACTCTCTATGAACCAAATAAGTATGCCACTGTTTAAGAGCTTGTACAAGTGCAAGTAGTTCCAGTTCATATGTAGACCACTTTTTTTGTGTCTCAGAGTTCTTTTCACTATGATAAGCAACTAGATGTCCTTCTTGAGATAAAACTGCTCCAATTCCAATAATAGAAGCATCATAGTCAACTTGAAAAGGCTTGGAAAAGTCAGGCAGAGCAAGTATAGGAGTTGAACATAGTTTTTCTTTAAGAGTATTGAAACTTTTATTAGCCTCTTCAGTCCATACAAATTGTTCTTTCTTCAAACAATCAGTAAGAGGGGCAGCAATGGTGCTGAAATTTCGTACAAAACGCCTATAAAAAGAATCTAGTCCATGAAAACTCCTCACCTCTTTGATACAAGTAGGAACAGGCCAATCCATAATAGCTTGAACTTTAGAAGGATCCACATGAATACCCTTGGAAGAGATAATATATCCCAAGAAAGTAACTTCAGCTGACATAAATGTGCATTTCTTCAAGTTCACAAACAAAGAATTGTCGTACAAAACTTTGAATACCTGAGAAAGATGATTGATATGCTCTTTTGCACTTCTGCTGAAAATTAATATGTCATCAAAGTACACAATGACAAACTTGCTCAGAAACGGTTGTAAAATCTGATTCATGAGTCTCATAAATGTGTTAGGAGCATTAGATAAACCAAAAGGCATAACAAGCCATTCATATAATCCCTCTATCGTTTTGAAAGCAGTTTTCCATTCATCTCCAATTCTGATTCTAATATGATGATAACCACTGCGAAGATCAAGTTTAGTGAAAATGATAGACCCTGCTAAAAGATCAATCATATCCTCAATACGAGGAATGGGAAACCTATAAGGAATAGTTATACGATTCAAAGCTCTGCAATCTATACTCATTCTCCATCAATTATCCTTTTTAGGTACCAGAAAAGCAGGACAAGCACAAGGGCTATTACTAGGTCTAATTAATCCTTTAGTTAATAAATCATTAATTTGACCCTGTAATATTTCATGTTCAGTAGGACTTAACCTATAATGAGCTTGATTAGGTAAAGCTCCGGGAATAAGATCAATGCAATGCTTGAACATCTCGAAAAGGTGGTAAACTCACAGGTAATTCTTCAGGAAATAATGCATGATATTGTTGATGGTGGATTTTCATTTAAGGTTAAAATTGTAAAAACCGGAAAATTATGCGGTGACATCTTGTAAAAGATAAGGCCATCAATAAGTGTTGGATACTCCCTCACTTAATTCACCTAGAATGGAGCATGTGGAAATAATCCCATTCGTGAATACATGAAATTCATCCGAGGTTGGAGCATGTAGCAACAATCCCATATACCACCTTGAATTTCTAGCATTATTAATTAATGCGCAATCAGCCTTGTATTTCCTGTACTCATTATCAGTGCGGCATGACGATTGAGTGTTTCTCTTACAGAGCAACACGAACCTCCAAGCATTATAATGAAACCATGTACGAAATACCCGTACAGGCTGACTCTCGGTGTGTTATACTAGCCCGATCGAGCATCCGGACTGACCGTATCAGTCCGGATATGATCACAGTCATCCAACTCCACAAGCATGATTGGATGACCCAGATCAATTCCATCACCCCCAAGCAGGTATGGAATATCCACTGCTGAACCAACGCGGACCCGCATGGTCGGCCTCCATCCATAATTTGCCTAGCTTTCCAAAACGTCCAAACCATAGCAGTATGGGCGGAAAACCCTAAAATTAGGGTTTGCGGCATATTACATGTGTCGCAAAATGCAGTCTCAACCATCCATCTTAGCAGTATAGATGGAGGGTGTAGATGTAGATTCAAAGGGCCCTGGAGCATGTCAACACAATCACCGTGGGCTCCTACATACCCGACCAATCGTTCGGGACCAACCATGGTTGGTTATCCCAATTCGTACGCCGAATGAAGCATTGACGCACGGCCCTTGAAACCCAAAATTAGGGTTTTGAGCATCACGAGCGTCCATCTTCTCCGATTTAAATGGAGGGTCCAAGATTAGATTAGCGAGTTCCGGTCATACCAGCATGACCACCGTGGACCCATCTATCCCCTCACCTGATCGGCCAAGGCATATCACGTCATTCCAAGACGCGCGCCCAAACTAGCGTGGTCGCACCTCCCAAACCGCAAACTGATCTCGACCGCTCAACTTCGCCAGACGATTTGGATGGCTCAGATCACGTTTTCATGGGATATTCAGGTATAGGCGTGAACACCATCCTACCACCTTCACACCAGACCAATCGGCCAAGACCGACCAAGATTGGTCATCTTGGAACGTGCGCCCGAAGTGGGCATGACGCGCGGCTCTTGCGGCAATAATTTTCATTGGTTTCACGACCACAACTTCACCGGACGAATTGATCCCCGGATCACTTTTCATGAGGTAATGGGTATAGGCGCTACACCGTCATGTTGTCTACACACATGCACGGTCGGCCTTTGTCAAAATTATATCCCATGCTTGGTTTCGACCAAGTCAAGAGTGATGCTTGCGCACCTCTTCAAAAACCTAATTCATTAACGGTCGCAGATGAGTGTCTCAAAGAACATCTCGTCCGTTCAACTTCACATCTTGGTTATACAACCCTCAGTCGAGTTAATTGGTCAAGTGAGGCGTCATGGTAATCACCACCCATCACTCTACCACACCGGGATGCGATACTGCATAAAATACACATGATACTTCACAAGTATCAACTTCCCGAATAATGCGATTATTCAATTTAGCATTACATGCTACCTTTCGTGGACCCACGATCCACACATTCCGAGACATCAATCATGTCACAAACTAGGGATACATACTTGGGGTATTGGTCTCAGCGGTTTTACAGCGTGCGGCCGCGTGCAACGCGCCATCACAAGAACATGTTAGGAAGTTATGGACGGTTAGCGGTGACAGGAGAAGTGGGCAAGACTGATCGTGTAACACTTACACACACCTCCACTACTCCATCACTCCACTTCCTCCACTTCCCACGAGAGACGTGAATAAGGCTCAATGACTTGTATAAATAGGTTCTCCTCACTATTTCCAAAAACAAGAGCAAGTCCATACAAGAAACAGAAACCAATTGTTGATACAAGACACCTAACCGATAGCTTGCATCCCGTAAGCGGTTCAACTTTCTCGTTACAAGTCATAAGCAAGCAACACCTTCAAATCACACCTTATTCGCTTCCCTCCCAAAGATCAACCCCATCTCCTTCACTTTGTGACCGAAACAAGTCTAGAACGGTCATTTCTTGGTTTAGTCCGGACTTGCACAGATTGATTTCCGAATCTACAAGCACTCACCGCGCAGTGCATTTGTTTAGGGTTTAGATTCATTCCTCATCCACACACCCCAAATTACCAAATCCGGTAGGAATAGTTTTTCACCCATAAACAGATATTTAGATAATAAAGGTTGTACCTGAGAATGAACTTGTACCATAGGTTTGGTGTCTTCATGATAACTTAAACTATGAGTTGATTGTAAAGAGCGAGAGATAGTAGCCACCAAAGCAGTAGTCTTGCAATCACTACGTTCTTTAATTATTGAAGAAGATTTTGAAGGAAACAGATCACTCATTTACCATCTTTGTAAAAGGTGTAAGTATTCTCAAAACAGTTATGAACTGCTCTAACATCATACTGCCATGGCCTTCCAAGTAGGAGATGTGTTGCAGTCATATCTATGACATCACATAGCACAGATTCTTCATAACCAACAAAAGAAAACTGAATAACACACTGATGAGTAATTTTTTGTGTAGAGGAACTATTCACCCAACCTACAGAATAAGGGGTAGGATATGGTGTAGTTGGTAATCCCATCTTCTCGACGATAACAGATGCAATGAAATTGTCCACACTTCTACTATCAATGATCATGTCACGGACTTTACCACCAATGAAGCACTTGGTTTTGAAAATATTATGTCTTTGAGAATAACAAGGTTCACTAAGCATGAGTGGTCGAATCATTCCAACAAAGTGATCACCATAAGTCTCATGTAATTCAATATTTTCAACTTCTTCACTTGCATCATTATCAAAAACTTCATTATCCTTTGATTCAGAATGTACCTGATTATCTCCAATGAAACCATTAAAGCGCCAACAGTCAGCTGAGGAATGACCAGGTTGGTTACATTTATTGCATTTATCCCCTCTGAATTTGGAATAAATGTTAGGAGCTCTATTAGGAGGTGGAAACTATTGTTGCATTCTATTAGAGAATCTGGCATTTGTAGTTTTAAATTTCTGATGTTGTTGTTGTTGTTGAATGGGTGGAGATGCAACAGGAGATGGTAATATGGGTGAAGGTGTTGAAGCTGGTTGAGCAAAAGAAAAATTCACAGGCTGTTGGTGTTGGGGATAAGTTGAATTATGATTGAAATCGTGTGGGTCAACAATGAATGGTGATCCCTGTTCAACTTGAGTACCATAATAAGGATTATATGGTTTGGTAGCTTTATAGTAATGCTGATAACGAGCTTGGCGAGGAGTTGCTTGTCTGGAAGTACTAAGGATACGCCTTTCCACCTTTATAGCTTGTTGTATAGCTTCAACCATTGTGAAAACTGATTGAACCATTCCTTGTTGAATAAGAATATTCAAACCTTCAATAAATCTTGCTACCAGTTATTCTTCCAACTCCTTCAGCTGATTACGAGCAAGAAGATTATAGAATTCTGCCACATATTCTTCTACTAGACGTGCCCCTTGTCTACATTTTTGAAGTTTAACAAACAATTGTTGTTTGTAATCTTGAGGAAGAAACTTAACTCGTAATAACTTGCGTATTCGAGTCCAAGTTCGAATAGGAGGTTTTGAAGAAAGAACTCTGACCTCACATAGGTTTTCCCACCAAGCAGCAGCACCTCTTTTAAGCTTATACGCAACAAGTCTAACTTTAGAATCATCTGGAATTTCCATAAGCTGAAAGAAAGCCTCAACCTCATAAAACCAATCCAAAAGTTCTTCAATTTTGAAAACGCCATTAAAACTTGGAATGTCGACTTTCAACTTGTATTCGTGTAAAGAACCGTAAGGATTTTGTGAAAATTTCACCTTTTTCTTCAATCCAAATTTGTTCTTGTTGTGTTTCTTCAAGGTCGTCATCATCACTGTCGTGTACGGGAGGAATATAACTTTCTTTTTGGGAGTATAACCAATAAATCCTTCATGTTGTAAAGTTCTCTTTATCTGTTGCATAATATTATCAGGAATATCATCCTTCTGGACAAACGGATTCTTCTTTGAGGATGATAATTTCTTAGCTTCAGCAAGTAACTTTAAAGTTTCTTCGTCCTCAATCTTAAGAGTGCTAACAAACTTGTCAAAGATCAGATGAATATCTTCAAACTTCTTGTTGAAATTTTCAGACTGATTAAAGCAAGTTTTCTCTAGTTTCGTTAGGTTATCTGAAACTATAGTAATACTTGTAGAAACTGTAGTAATACTTGAAGTGATAGAATCCGTAAGCTTAGTAATAGCAGCGTCGAAAGCTTCTTGAGTAACGTTGCCAGCCATAGAATATATTTTTTGTTTTTGATAAAAGGGTTGCGGAAGCGAAAACAAGATCGTAGAAAAGATGAAAATCTAATCTATTGTCGAATGATACCAACTAATGCAGTACGTGTAGGGAAGAAGGCAATACAGAGATTGCAGGTGATGAGAATGGAAGAAAAGGGTGAGAAAACAGAAAGAAAAATAGGGTTTAGAGATGAGAAGGATATAAAGCTCTGAAAGAGTTGTTTTGAATAATCTTTTATAATAATAATGTGTGTTACAAGAACTTAATAAGCCTGTTTATATAGGCATCATAAGAACCTAAAAATAGAAAAACTCTAAAAGAAGAAATAAGGAAACTCTAAAAGAAGAAATCCTAGACTTGTAACACAAGTAAACCAAAGAATCAACTGTGACAGTTGATACAGCGTTAAGGGATCAACTGTGACAGTTGATACATCGTTATGGGATCAATTGTCATTTTTGATACGGGACAATGGGATCAACTGGGACAGTTGATACACTGAAAACAGGTAGATGTCTTACATCACTTCCAGAACCCGATACGCCTATAGCTAAGAGATACGAGTTTAACAATACTCCAAAGCCCGATAACATAGGTCGATTGATCGATATGAGATTGGCTTTGGACGCAATGAGTACCAAAGATGTTGTGTTCGACCCTTACAAGGAGGCTAGAGGAAACCTCCAGGTTTTGAGGTTTGGTAACGTTGCATTTTACCATGGGCCGTTGTTCCACCCAAAAGGATACATTATGGCTAATCCTACACGTGTGATGCGCCAACTTGGATATAAGCAATTAGCACATTTCCAGACGGCCTCTTTTCAATGTTTTGATCTTGACCTTTCTCGGTGCTTTTCAACTCCAAATCGGTTGCATGTAGAGTATGTTCCAAAACCGGGCCCAACAGATTGGAGTGATAGGGAACCACGTCGTTTGGTAGATATTAGTCAGTGGGACAAGTTGGAGATTGCTGAAAACGGTGATGAAGTTGATGCCGACTACATGGAAGATTACCGCAATGGTCACATCCTTATGTCGTCCGCCGGATGACGTCCAAGATCCTCCCCAGAAAAACCCTCCCGTTCCAACTCCCGCACATGCACCACCTACGATGACCCAACTTAATAAGACCGTTGGATTGCTAGTAAGTATTGTTAATTGCTTCGTCGTTTAATGTACACATAATCTTATATGTATACTAATTATGTGTTTGATGTATTAAACTAGCGGCGTCGGCTTGGCAAGTTAAATAAGATGTTAGGTTGCAAGTACCAGGAAGGAGAGGTGCTATCCCTTGAAGAAATGAAGGAAGTCGAGTAAAAGCTTGATAGAATTGAAGAAACCGACCGTAGTGCAAAAGCTTTGTTCGGGGAAACTAAGAACAAAACGGCCCAAAAGAAGCAAAAGACCGAGTGATTAACTCTTTAGTTGTGTTTCTTTTTTTGGATGGTGGTTGTTACGTCTTGAACAATTCTGAACTTGTTTTCGTTTGTACCTCGTGGTTAACTCTTTAGTTGTTTGGTTTGCTTTTGGTTTATGATACCTTCGGATTAAGAACATTTAATAGCGAGAATCCAGTTGTTTGGTTTATGTTGAACATGTTTTGATTTCTAGTGATTGGTTTATGTTGAACATGTTTATACTTGCAAGATTTATTTGCGATTGTTGGCATAAATAAGTTTAGGTTCAATAGTCTTTGGTACCTATTCCTAAGATGCAAGATATTTATAAATCAATGTCGGTCCTTGATACCGGCAATGAAATTGTTTATAAAACTATACCGGTAAATTGTTTTTATAAATTCCATGTTCCTGTATAGATATTGGAAAGTACCGGCACAATAGTATTTTCTAAAATCTATGCCTAGGTTTTATGATATTTTTAAATTTTCATAGTTGTCGAAAAAACCAAAGACTCTTGTAAGCTTGATTTCTTCTATGCCGGTACTCTGCTAGTTTTGAATATAAATCCGTTTCGACTGCTCTTTTATTTTATTCCTAAGTAATCTATTACATTAGATTTGAAACTTTTAATTAAAACATGCTCAAAAACATGGAATGGATTACATTTGGTTAAAGATAATCTATTTCCATCCCTTTTCAACAATTGCGGAACCTTTGAGCCTTTCCCGAATCTCTTCGAAGACATCGTCCGGGATGGGGGTGTCAAGGATCATCTTCATTGGTTCTTCTTCTCTTTCAACATATTCCTTTCCCTTCATATAACACCCATCACACCCATCGATAGGCTTGCATTGGCCCTTGTGATTTTCTTTTGACTCTGCTAGTTCAACAGCTTTGACAAACCATTGAAACTCATCGCACTTTGGGTGATTCAAACACCTTAGAAACATTCTTCCATTTTCAGCATCATCACTTTTTGCAATCCAAAACCGGCGTGTCCCATCACAGCTTCTACACTTTGAATAAATAAAAGGACAGTCCATGGCTAAATGAGAAGGTGACTTGCAAATTTCACCACCTAAAGATCGAATGAAAATTAGTTCCAAACAAAATTAAAACACTATGCCGGAAACCAGTACTGGCATGCTCGACCATTGTTCCGGCATAATCTAAATTAACCAAAACGGAAGACCAAATTTGAAACCTATTCCGGCATAAATGTTTCATTAGAAAACAACGCCAGAATCATGGGTGCAGGCATTCTTGTAATCTAATGTCCCAAGCCGGTACACAATTCCAGCATTGACAATTATTGATATTGAACGCCGGTTTCGGTGCCTGCATTATCGATATTGATGGTACCACGCCGGTAACCAGTTCCGGCGTTGATATTTATTAAGTTTCAATGCCGGTTTTAGGTTTGGGATGATACTGTTTCCTGTATGTTTTCCATGAAGTACCGGCATGGTAACCTATCAATGCAACCATGCTGGTTGCATATTCCGTAGTATATTCCTTGGTAGGTAAAAAGGTTAACTGAGTACCGGCATAGTTGTTCAGAAGAATGCTATGCCGGATCAATATTCAAAATGGGGGATATCGGTCTACCGACATGGTCATAGTATGAATACCATGCCGGTACCCTTACTACCGGCATGGTCGTAGTATGAATATCATGCTGGTACCCTTACTACCGGTATGGGATTCATACAAGTACTATGCCGGCACCTAGGTATTTCAGTTGAAAAAATGGCGGGTTTCAAGAAAAAATTCGATTTTTCAACATCCTAGCAGCTTTACCTGTGTGTTGGGGATGCTACTATGTTGTGCAAGTTTACTTTCTTGTGTAGGTTCTTCAAGAAACTCTCCATACTCGTCAAAATCATCATTCAAGGGTGTTGGCTCAACAAAGAGTTGCAATTGAGAGTTGTTGTCGTTAGCTTAAGATTCAAGATATGCTCCTTGTTGTAGTTGAGCTAAAGATTCAGCAGCAACAATTCTCTCTTCACAATCATCCTCCATTTTTCTCAAAAAAATTTCTCTCTCAAAATATTTTTCCCTCCTTCTACTCTCACCTTACTAACCCAAATTCGAATAAAACACACACTAATCATTTATAAAAAATCTTATGATTTTACTAATTATTATTAATCACTAATCCTGATTAGTGAGGGGTAGATTAGGTATTACGTAAAATACTTAGATAAGGGGTGACCCCGAATTGATATCTGGATCCACTTTTTGTCCTTTTCTTATATCCCCCAATTCCTTTTTATATCCCCCAATTTCGCGTTCTAAAAAAAGTTGAGGAATTTTGATTTCTAAATGTGTTATGATGTCGATGTATATTTTTGGAGTAAAAATATCGCGGCAGCAAAATATGGAGATATATCCAAAAATATGGTGGCTATCCAAAATTTTATACATTGCATGAATTTTAAGATATTTCTTTACATTATTTCAAAGTTACTAATTTTAAGATATTTCCTGGTATTATTTCCAAAATGATTTTTTTTCTTTTGGTGGTAACTTAACGCTAGCGACTCTCTATTTAAAGCTCTCCAGCGAAGGACATATTAGCTTCTTTCCACGTTTTTTCTTCCTTAGGGTTTCGGTTTTCTTTTTATTATTTCTGTTTCTTGCGCTTTAAAGGTTTTGTTACGTTTTTTTTTGTCTGATATTTTTTATTTTGTTGTTGTTTTCTTTGCATGTTCCTTGAAAGTATAATAGTTGGTGTTGATGATTGCGGCAGTGGGAGGTGATTCTTTTGGAGCTTTATGGCGATGAAAAATATTGATGCGAGGTATTGCGGTTGGTGGTGATACCTATATTTTAGCGAATGCAATTGGTAAATCTCAGTCTCTTTGGAATCCTCATGTATGTTTTTTTTTGATGCAATCGTATATGTGTAAATAGAGAAACCAAATTTTATCTTTTTATCATAAAATAAACGAAGGGTTTGGTTTTTAGCTTGCAGATTTTGTTTTTCTGATCCATGGATTTCCTCGACAATTGGTCTATCTTGCTTCTCTCATTCGAAATCAATTTAGGTGACTTTCTTGCTTTCTTCCTTTTTAGCTTACTGTAAATATGTTTACTCTAAATATATTTCTTTAGACAAAATAACGAATATCAGAACATTAAGTTCCACGGGATACAATCGTCTTTCCTGCAATCGCCTTCTTTCAGTTTAAGCTCTACCGAATGCTTCAAGTTGTCGTGTTACTGCAATCGTCTTTCCTCCATTGTCCGGGACAGCTCAAAACGATCTAAATTCTATTCCATATGCATGCTTGTTTCAAGGTAAAATCTTCTTTGGTATTGTATTGTTATTATATATAAAAGGAAATATTGGATATCGAGAAAAGGTATAAATTTTACTTTTTTTCTTAATCTCATTGTTTTCAAAGTTAGAAAATTGATCTAATTCAATTTATCTTGTTGATGTTGCAGTCTGATTCGATTCCCTTAAATTGTATTTGGTGAGTTATTGATCAACTTCTAGGTTGTTGATCTAGCTGAAGCTTTAAAGGAAATACATAATTTTTTTGTATCCCCATATACATATATAGTTTGACAATTTACATTCTTTCTAAAGGTTTAATATTACTTTCTCAATTGTTTGATCTTATATACAGTGTTTCCTAATTAAAACGTTACGGGAAGAAAGATGGAAAACTTAGCGTACCACTATCTTCTTTTATTTATTTTTATTTTTGGATTTTAGGGAAAATAGCAAAATTTTCAGTTTGTAGCTTGCAGGAATATGTGTTCTACTTCACAAACTATCAAAGATCATGAAATCATTAATTAGTCCTCCTTCGGATCATTTTCAATTAGTTTTAGTGGTGGTCTGTTTTCATTAGAAAGGTATACTACATTTCTTTTCTACCATATACATATAGTATAGCTCATATAAATTTGTATTCATTGTTTTTTAACATTTCAATGATTTCCTATGAAGGTTGACTGTGATAAGGATAAAGGATCATAATGTATGCAAGTATGAGATTATTGTTTGGCTAACACTAAAATGGTTTAGAAAGATTTGTGGATAAAAAGAGATTTTTGAAATAGAAAGAGTAAGTTCATTTTCCAGTTATGAAACTAAAGTTCAGCCCTTTCATTAAGTATTTCGATTAATTTAAGAACTTCATTTTTAATCTCTACAATCGTTGTTATTTGATTGTTATCTGATTATCGGAAGTCTTTGTATGTCTATCAAATGGTTATGAATGCATGTCAATGTATGGTAGAATTCCTTAAACACTAAATGAGGTAATATTACATATGACAGCCAGAATACTCATTTTACCAGTTTAAAACACTGAACTACCATTTGATGATTCAACGGTGAGGACTCTATTCAGGTGAATATAGTTGTAAGCGTCAATTCTCGATTTGAACTGGTGGTAATAAACATTTTTAATTTAGGGGAATAATGGATGTACATGGTTATGCTTTGCCATGTATATATTTTGCATATAAACATGCTTAGAAAATACGATAGCGTTTCATGGTGGTGCGATTTTGATTTCTTTGCATGTTACTGCGAATTCTATTTATAGATGGAAATATGGTGGTGCCGGAGGATTCTAATTATGGTGAGGTATCCTAGATGAAACAAAATATATTATGGTTATTTTTTATGCACCTTGGTGAATATAATGTATAAAACCGTCATTGCATAAACAAAGTGTAAACAACTCTCTATGAAAGTTTTGGAGTTTTTAACTAAGGCCTTCTATTTTTAAGTACACTATCAAAATTATATTTGTCTCTCTAAAGGTCATTAAAAAGTGGAGGGTTTCTATTATTAAAAAAAAAAAAAAGGGAAACGCTTAGATCATCTTCTAATGGTATTAGGACATACCAACTCCGTTCCGTCAACTGATTTATGATGCCACCTTCTTTCACTGTTCAGTATATGTCTTTCATCTCAATAATATCGACTCATTTATGTGATGTTGTACCTCTTTCGGTCCACTTGTATAATGACATTGATTATTTGCATGAGAACATTTCGAGACTCACAACTAATTTATAGGGTGCAGTTTTTTTTGTTTAAAGGTGCAGTTTCATTACCTCCTTATTTGCTGGCACATGTATTACATTTGCGATACCAAGGTGGAAATTATCCTAATATGATCAAAATTTTGTTTTCAGGCTCCTTAATTACTATTTTTTTCCTCTTATATTAGTGTAATTAGGTGCAGTTTCATTACCTCCTTATTTGGCACATGTATTACATTTGCGATACCAAGGTGGAAATTATCCTAATATGATCAAATTTTGTTTGGCTCCTTAATTACTATTTTTTTCTTCTATTAGTGTAATTTTCTGGATGAACTAATGACTAAAACATAAGATTCTCTCATATTTTGGATGCAACATGTCTAACTGAGATAATATGTCCGCAAGGTTATATATGAATGAGGTTTGGACCGTTGGAGGATCTAAGTGATAATATAAGAAGTTAAATACACATATCTTGGTAGATAAACTAAAGCTTGCTGGCATTTTTTATCGCCTCCCCTCTCAATACTTTTCAAAAGAAGATAGTTAAAAGATTGCTAAGTAAGGAACTACATTTGTTGTATGTAAATTGTAATGGGTGTGGCATCAAATGTAGAATGCCTAATGAACTTAATCCTGAATCACCCCGTGCATTTTATTATAATAAAGATACTCAAATTCTTCGCTATCTGCGAAAGGACTTTGTTGAGAGCCATCCACTTGTCACCATCAAATTACACTTTGCGGTTCGATGCTGGAGTTTCAATGTAGGAGTTTCTTGCGTCAACTTATGAAAAGACAAAGAGGACGGCTGATGAGGTTAGTTTACTTTTCATGTTTGGTCCCTGCACTTGAATGTGTAATCTATAATTCCAGATTCATCATATTGCAGGTTCGGGAAAAAATAGCAGACTTGAAGAGACTTGAAGAATGGGTTATGTATGTTTATTCAATGAAAATAAAATAGAAAGCCTATATTAGATACTACAAGTATTATGCATAACTTTTACAGTAGTTGTAAGAGAAGTTCCTCAAGAAGCGGGTAGGCATACTCATGGACCGTCTCTCTTTGCCGTCGGCGGAAAGCAAGTCCATTTCACTTCAGTCTACTTCCAATCAAGACTATGTTATCCTTTCTCAGGCCGGTTGTAATTACTTGCACATGGTTTGTGTGCTTTTGCCGATAAAATTGAAGTTGTAGTGTGTATAGTTGTGTGGGCACTTGGCGCGGTGGTAGGAAAATCATGGTTATATCAAATCAGTACTTATATATATCTTACTTAAAATCCTATATTGGGTTGTTATCCGTGTCATTTTACATGGTGCCTTTAGTGCTTACCAGCAAAAAGAAGACTTAATATAGGCACTAATGTAAGTCATTTCACATGGTGAATTTGCAGATTTGCTTACAGTGCTAGGCAGATTATAGTGGTTAAATAGTCTCATTTCAGTAGCTTAGTGATCCTTGACAGGGTCATTTTACATGATACTCGGGCTATACTAAAGTCGGCCCATACTTTTCTCCCCTTTAATATCACTTTTATGCTTGGCGTTGAGATAAAAGTTAATAATTACCTATATTGGTATCCATATATGCTTGATGTTGAGATATAAATTAATAATTACCTATATTGGTATTGATATCCCATATATTTATGTCCAGAATCCAGATAGACAACTAGGGGGTGAGATTCTCCAACAGAAAAAGAGAATCTTGGGGAGATGCTTCCAACAACAACTAAAAAAAAAACTAGGATAGAAACTACATAGTGTGGAGATGAGGAATTTTTAAGATGATAATTCTGCTTAAAAATCCAGAGATAATAAATAAAAGAATTTCCGTTAATTTTAAATGATAATTCCAGATATCGGGATGTTGTTACTGGTAACGTTATTCGAAGCAGGGAACCAACTTTAGTTAATATCGAAACTTTGCCTCAACCCTTCCTTATCGTTTTTTATACGTGCACTAACTCAATTTATATATGATTAATGAAGTAAAAGATATTTTCTTGCATTATGCAGATAATTTTCTATAATTATCTCTATATTTTATCCCACTTTGTATAAAATTATATTATTGCTTTCTCTATATTAATTCTAACTTATTTTATATTTTAAGATTTACATGAGATTTATTAAGGTCCGTGTAGATAAAAGAAAAACACAAGAAAACCTCCGCTAAAGGAATTTATCAAAAAGAAAAATAAAAAGGTTTTTTCTTTTTGGATATTATGAGGTACAATATTATGGTCTGGATAACGCAAATCTAATGGTGAAATAAGAGTATATCATGAAAAGATAAAAATATTAGCCCCAAAAATATCAAAATTTGGAGAAAGATTGAAGCGGCGTAGCTTTAGTCAAATTATGAAGATGGAATAAGTAGTATAGGCTTTGAAGGTGTTGCATTGCAAATCCCATGACTTTTTACAAAATGATACTCCATTTAAATTGTTTTTTTATCAGTTTATTGAATGTTTTATTGATCTTTAGAATTTTTTTAATTTTTTAATGGAATTAATTATAAAACATGCTCACATTGCATTGCATATACCCATGCATAGCACGGGTGACAAACTAGTTGTAACAAAAATTTAAGAGGTTTTTTTTCCTACATGTCCTAAAGAAACTAATCTGCTACATTGTGGAATTGACATTAAGAAAGGACCTCTAGATATTTGGTAAAACTTCGAACAAATCATTTATTCATAAGCAGTGTTGATCTTTATTTTTATCAAAAAAAACAACAACACACATTTACAAAACTTGTGGTAGATCTAAGAGCTATTGAGAAAACCCAAGTTTCAAAAAAGCTTAAACCTAAGAAAAAGCCAATCAGAGTTTTAGCTGGCTTCAACTTAAGAAGCTAGAAAATCACTAGCAAAGAAAAAAAAATTATGGAAACGGTAACTAATACATTATAAGCTTATATTCAAGCTTTCTTTAAGTGGATAATATATATCTAGTATTATTGTTTTCATTAGATTCGAGAATGTATACATAACCATATTCCTGTCTTGTCCAGTATGGAATGACCTTATAATCTTGGAATCAACTGTATTATCAGATTATAACTTCATAACCCCAACCCAATTCCATTTTGTGCGGAAGAGATCTACTAATTATTTGATTCTAGTTAGTAAGAGGGTTAAATCCCGAGTTATTATTAAGTAAAGAACGATGGAAATTATTCTTGCATCTATTTCTACTGTGTTGTTCATTCTAGTTCTTACTTCTTTTTTAATTATCATCTACGCAAAGACAGTCAGTCAAAATAATTGATTTAACTGAAGCTTGACTTCTTTGTTTTTGTCAATGATCGAAGTCTTAAATGATATGAGGGGGCTAGAATCATAAGTATATGAGATCTAGTAGTATGGTAAAAAAGATATCGTATTACAAATTTCTTTCTACTATGATTTTCTATTCTTATATTGTCTAAAGTTGTATTTGTATTGTATTTCATTAGATTCATAGAGAAACCTATTCATGGGGATCTGAACTATCATTAAACATGTGGCAATAATTACACAAAAATATGTTATTTTAGTTTATCTCGAAGTTAATAAGAGCACACATTTATTTTTTCAACCATCCTAAGATCCATCTTAAGGTAATTAGAAGTTGGGTCCATAATTGACAATTAGTTAAGGAAGTATAATTTATGAGATCTATATTAATTGCTTAATAAGATGACTAAGGATTCCTTCGTCGTTACTGGATATTAACTTAATCATCAAATGTATTTATCTTTCGTTAAAACCTTATTATTACTTTGTCGGATAAGTAATATAACTACTACCAATATTTATTTGTTTGAACCACCAAGAAAAACATTGTCAAGGTGTAACCAAATTGAACGCTTTAACTTTTATGAATCTAGGTTGATCAAAGCGTCAGAAATCTTAGCACGTTCTTACTAATATTTTCTTTACATGTAATTGATCCATAGAATCCTTATGCAAGGTCTTGGGTTTTTCATTTGTCTATAGAGTGTTAGATGATTACGCACCCCATCCCCCAACTATTATCACGATGGTCAATATATATTAATTTAATTGTAAACTTAAACCTTCTAAAAATCAATCATAAAATTTTAGTTATAATAAAGACAAAGGACAAGATTATTAATACTCCAAATAAACTTGTTGTTAAAGCATTGCTCGGTCGAATTAAATAAGTTTTTTATCTTAAGATTGTTGTTAGATGCATAAAACTATATCTTGATTTCTAGTCTACCAAAGTCAAGTGTCGGACTAGGTTTAGAGGTTGGTAGTTGAGTATCAGACATCACTGAATAACCCTCGAAGATTGAGGATCAAACAAAGACATTTGGTGAACTTCATCAATAAAAGGTATGTGAAGACTGGAGATCAAAGAAGACATTTGGATAACTTCATCATCAAGAGGTATGTGAAGACTGAACCATCCTAGTATATTTAATGTTGCAAAAAAAGAAATTTCGAGTCAAGCTTGTCTTGCTAAATATCCCGAGATGTGATTCAAGCAATGGATGTCCATAGATCCTTAAAAATCTTAGTTCGAAAGAATTTATTAGTGTAATACTCCGATATCCGGCAGTGGTTGACCGAATGAAATATAAGTAATGGTTTTTCCTTTCCTAACATCGAGGCCTGATGAATACATTTGATTGATTTGTGGGAAAAAACTTCTCGGTTAAGTGTGCTCGTCCTGGAATAGTCACAATATGGGTGACCTCTCGGGAAGTTGTTTTTGGATATTCGCAGTAGTGTCGTTAAAAAACCTACACTGCTGGATAACCACAATGGCTGAGTGGGGACACTATCAGTGGAGGGTCGAGTCATTAAAAATGGTATCAGAGTCGACAACGGGTCACCCTACCAAGGGTGAGAGAGTACACTGGACGGGTCACTTGCCGTGGGTGAGAGAGTACGCTGGACGGATTGGGTCAGATACTAGTCTCATGAGGGGCAGGGAACATCGGAGATCTGGGATTGGATATATTCCGGAGTCGAGGACGACTCCAATTTAAGGTGGTGGTATTGTAATACCCCGATGCTCGACAGTGGTTGGCCGAATGAAATATAAGTAATGGTTTGTCCTTTCCTAATACCGGGTCCTGATGAGTACACTTGACTGAGTTGTGGGAAGAAACTTCTCAGTTAAGCGTGCTCGGCCAGGAGTAGTCACGGGATGGGTGACCTCTCGTGAAGTTGTTGTTGGATATCAACAATAGTGACGTTAAAAATCACACACTTCTGGATAACCGCAGTGGGTAAGTGGGAACAATATATGTGTTAGTTGGGACACAACTAGGGACGGTTCGCTTCTGCTCGGGTAGAAAAGTATACAGGATTGTTATGTTAGACGGGAGCCAAGTGTGCTCGGCCAAGAGTAGTCACATGATGGGTGACCTCTCGTGAAGTTGTTGTTGGATATCTGCAATAGTGCCGTTAAAAATCCCACACTTCTGGATAACCACGGTGGGTGATTGGGAACAATATCTGTGTTAGTTGGGACACAACTAGGTACGATTCGCTTCTTCTCGGGTAGAAGAGTATGGTGGATTGTTATGTCAGACGGGAGGCAAGTGTGGAGCCAATTGTGCTCGGACGGGAGTAATCCAGGGGTGAGTGATCACTTAAAAAGTTTCTGCTGGATTACCGCAACGACGCCTGTTGAAAACCCCACATTGCCAGATAACCGTAGTGACTAAGTAAGGACAATATATATTAGAGAACTGCTCGGCCGAACTCGCAAAAGTTGGTATCTCAAGCTTGTTTGTCAAGTTTAGCTGTCAAAACTATAAGTCTTGATTTATAGTCTACTTATAGATATGTCTCGGATTGGGATAGAATGTGTAGTTGAGCTTTAGATTTCAAGATTGATTGAAGACGAATAACTACTAAGGGGAGCTTGTGGAACTTCATCAACAAAAGGTTTGTGGAGACTTGAACTCATCTATCACTCAGAAGTTTATTTCTATTCTATCTAATATTGAGACAAAAGTCATATAGCTATATAGACTTTAAATTATACACATTTGATATTTCGAGCTAAGTTTAACTCGCTTACATATTTATCGAAATATTAGTCGGTAAGCTTTCGCTTTAACCAAGTTCATCTTTTATTCTTTATGAAAGTCAAAAGAAGATCATGTGAAAATTGCCTGGTAACATCTTATATGATTTGTGTGAGATAGTCATTTGATGTAGACTCAGAATGTTTCGTATTGATCATTTGATCACTTGAAAATTGCTTTGAAGCTAATAGTTTGTGTGAGACAGCTATTCTTGTTTTATTCAATGATTAAAATGGGAGTTTATGACTGAAAAAGCGGGGGTCTAACAACCACACCCAATATTTTGCTTAGGCAATATGTATGGACTAACTCCAATATAATTCTGAGAGCACCAACTAATAAAGCGGACTTAATCAATAAATATGTTCAATAAATATATTCAAGAGTTATATCTTTGTTTCTTAATGTAATCAGCAAATCAAACAGACAGAAATATGTGAGCCTGATTAGTATAAGAAACAACTTGGACGGTATCAAAAACCAATATCCAAGTGTCAATCAATTCAATCAACAACCAAAGTTAGGATTCACAATTGAATGAACTTACACACAACCTATGATATTTCAATTATATAAAAAAATATTATGCGAAAAAGAAATAACACAGACACCAGAAGTTTTGTTATCGAGGAAACTGAAAATGCAGAAAAATCCCGGGACCTACTCCAGATTTGAACACCATACTGTATTAAGCCGCTACACACACTAGCCTATTCCAAGTTAACTTCGGATTGGAATGTAGTGGAGCCCTAACCAATCTTACACTGATCAAGGTACAGTCGCGTTCCTTACGCCTCTGAATCACAACAGGACTCTACGCATTTGATTCCCTTAGCTGATCTCACCCACAACTAAGAGTTGCTACGACCCAAAGTCGAAGACTTGATAAACAAATCTGTATCACACATAAAAGTATATTGAATAGATAAATCTGTCTCCCACATAAATTCCTATGAGTTTTGTTCCGTATTTTGATAAATCTAGGTGAACAGGAACCAATTGATACACCGGACTTATATTCCCGAAGAACAACCTATTAATATCAATCACCTCACAATAATCTTAATCGTATGGTAGCGAAACAAGATATTGGGAATCACAAACGATGAGACGAAGATGTTTGTGACTACAAAGAAAATAGTCGGGTCTGGCTTCACAATCCCAATGAAATCTTTAAGTCGTTAACCTATAATGGTTTTAGGAAAAACCTAGGTTAAAGGAGAATCGAATCTAGTCGCAACTAGTATCACACATGAGGTGTGGGGATTAGGTTTCCCAGTTGCTAGAGTTCTCCTTTATATAGTCTTCAAATCATGGTTTGCAATCAATGCTACCTTGGTAACAAAGCATCAATATTCACCGTTAGATGAAAACTCATTATACTCAAGCTAATATCTGTCATCCGTTAGATCGAACTTAGCTTGTTACACACAAATGAAAAGTGACTTCATTTAGATATGAGTAACCGTACCTAAACGTGTACATCTTGTTGGCTCAAAAATAGTTAACCTAAATTAGCTATATGAACACTTTTATATCAACCTTGTTCATCTTAATCACAACTAGTTCAAATGAAATTAGTTATAGAGTTGTTCAATTGTTTATATTCTCATAGAAGTATACAAGACAAAATTTAAGCAAAATCTATTTTGATTTACTCGAATCAATTAATGAACATTATAGCCACGGTTTGAAAAAGATTTCATTCCTTAATTTATAAATGTACTAAGCCGCTACCGACACTAGCCTACTCCAAGTTAACTTCGGACTGGAATGTAGTTGAGCCCTAACCAATATCACACTGATCAAGGTACAGTTGCGCTCCTTACGTCTCTGAATCCTAACATGACTCTACGCACTTGATTCCCTTATCTGATCTCACCCACAACTAAGAGTTTTTACGACCCAAAGTCGAATACTTGATAAACAAATCTGTCTCACATAGAAAAGTCTATTGTATAGATAAATCTATCTCCCACAGATAAACCTATGAGTTTTGTTGATAAATCATGGTGAACAAGAACCAATTGATATACCAGACTTATATTCCCGAAGAACAGCCTAGAACTATGAATCACCTTATAATAATCTTAATCGTATGGTAGCGAAACAAGATATTGTGGAATCACAAACGATGAGACGAAGATGTTTGTTTCTACTTTTTATCTTGCCTATCGGAGATTAAATCTCGAGCAAATCTTAGAGAAGATAGTACTCAATATGATAGAATCAGCAAGATCATAACACGCAACTACATAGAAAATAATTGGGTCTGGCTTCACAATCTCAATAAAGTCTTCAAGTCGTTAACCTACAGGGTCTCGTGAAAAACCTAAGGTTAAAGGAGAATCGACTCTAGTCACAACTAGTATCACACATGAGGTATGTGGATTAGGTTTCCCAGTTGCTAAAGTTTTCCTTTATATAGTCTTCAAATCAGGGTTTGCAATCAATGCTACCTTGGTAACAAAGCATTCAATATTCACCGTTAGATAAAAACCTGATTAGACTCAAGATAATATCTTTCAACCGTTAGATCGAACTTAGATTATTACACAAAACTGAAAAGTGACTTCATTTAGATATGGGTAACCGTACCTAAACGTGTGCACCTTGTTGGCTCAACAATAGTTAACCAAAGTTATCCATATGAACACTTTCATATCAACCTTATTCATCTTAACCATAAGTAGTTCAAATGACTCAAATGATACTAGTTCTAGAGTTGTTCAATTGTTTATATTCTCATAGAAGTATACAAGATACAATTGAAGCAAAATCGATTTTAAATCACATAAATCAAGTCATGAACATTATAGCCACGGTATGCAAAAGATTGCATTCCTTAATATATAAATGTATTAGTTCATGAAGAACCGATTTTAGAACATTATCCACTTAAGTATGCATATAGGTACGCGTACCTAGATGGCCAAACAAAGTTTGGGTTTCGCCAGTACACGAATTGGTATGCATACCTTCCAAACTCAGCAGAAATTCCCGGACCTGAACCTTACGCCAGTACGCGTACCGGTACGCATACCAGGTTCCTGGACTTCCTCAAACCAACTAGTACGCATACGGGTATGCATACCATGGTTCCCATACATGGATTAAATATATGCAAGTACGCACACTTTGCTTATATCCAATTGTTCTAAACTCTCATTTCAACCATTGAAACATTCTTGGAAGACGACAATAGATGTCTCACACAAACTATTAGCTTCAAAGCAATTTTCAAGTGATTGAATGATCAATACGAAATATTCCGAGTCTACATCAAATGTCTGTCTCACACAAATCATGTAAGATGTTACCAGGCGATTTTCACATGATCATCTTTTGACTTTCGTCAAGAATATAAGATGAACTTGGTTAAAGCGATAGCTTACCAACACATAATTCGAGAAATATGTAAGCGAGTTAAACTCAACTCGAAATATCAAATGTGTATAATTGAAGTCTATATAGCTATACGATTTTTGTCTCAAATAGGAGATAGAGTAGATATACTTTTGAGTGATAGTTGAGTTCAAGTCTCCACATACCTTTTGTTGATGAAGTTCCACAATCTCCCCTTAGTAGTTCTTCGTCTTTAATTGATAAACGCCGTGAAGTCTAATGCTCAACTACACTTTCTATCCTAAACCGAGACTTAGCTATAAGTAGACTATAAATCAAAACTTGCAGTTTTGGCAACTAAACTTGACAACAAGTTTGAGATAGCAACGCTTGCGAGTTCGACCGAGCAGTGCTCTAACAAAAGATCAACCAAAATCAAAACAAATAAAAAAAAAACTTTTTTTTTCTTAAGACCTAAAAGTGCTAAACTCTTGTCTCTTTGTGATCAGGAAGTTGAGACAAGATGCACAACCAACATAATTAAGTTGTGTTGGGGTGAACAATAATCTGTCCACCATGACCTTTTTGGAAAGAGTTTCTAAAGTCCTCTTTCATAGAATGTCTATACCATGTTCTTTTCTGTAATGGTCTAACTTTTTCTTTAGAAATTAACTTATTTGGAGAAGAGTTGAGTTTACATACGTTAGACGACTTCTAAACAAGTTTGAGCTTGTTTGTTAATCGATTTTCTCTCCATTGAAATTTATTGATATATCTTACTTTATGCTTGTACTTGAAACAACTAGAGAGTCCGTGATACTTAATAGTACAATAAAAAGATGTCAAAGTTGAGGATGGTTCAAACACCATAGCGGAGCAAGCAGCTAGACAGATTGTTGGTAGGCCTTGGGATGTGTATAAATTTAAGCCTACTTGTAATAAACCGCAAGTGCACGGCGTCTATCGGAGACGCGGCAAGCACGGGTCGAACCACAGAGACTTGTGGTGCTCTGATTGATCTAAGGCTATGCTAAACTGAATTCTAGGAAGTATGTAACATAAATTGAGGTTTTGGTTGCCGATACTGGCTAAGATGAAATGTAGTGACTCTAAACTAAGGTAAACAAGTGAGGGTAAGGGATTGCTAGGTCTTCAAATTCACCTCTAACTCCTATTGTGAGTTCAACCGAGTTGAATGTCTTGTTCCTATGGCGAGACAAAGGGCAATGTGTCAATTCCGCCGCTTGTCTACGGAGTTTCACCTAATGATACTTCAAATATCGGCTAAGGTACTAACCCTAAGTACTAGTTGTCTAATTAAGCACAACTAGTCGGGGGAATTAGTATTAAAAATAGAAGCAAGAGCTGAAACACTCTCAACTCGTATTAACCTAACTACAATGCATACTTGGCATGCACTTTGTGAGAGAAAAGGATTGAGGTGTTAAAATTGAAGCTATCTTGTCAATTAAGCACTCAAGAACAATTTAACACAGTTTAAACACAATTTGGAATTAGGGTTTCATTGAAACCCCAACAACTTAAATTAAAACATCAAATGAAATTAAACTACAAATTAAACCTAAATTGAAGCACCGCTAGCCCGGCATGCTTCTACACACCCACGTTCTGCTATTTATACATGCAAGAACCCCAAAATATCCAACCCTAATTTAATTCAAAAACAGAAATTAATTGCAATAACTTCTCACCCATACTCTGCATCGGTTGTTGGCTCTACTCATGCTTCTCGACCTCACGAATCGACCCGCACAATGGGTTTGGTGAAACCCTAGCTTCAATCATCTTCAACCCTAGCTTCTAGGTTATGACGAAGCTAGAAGTGGAGATGGGTGAACCTAGGGTGGCGGAGAGAGCCTGGTGGTGATGGCGACAAGAGATGAAGGTGTGGTGGTGGTGATGATGTCTCTGCATCAGGCGTGGGAAGAGAAGAGGAGGGTGATGGGTTTTGCAGGTGCGGGTGGAGAAGAAAGAGAATAAGGAAGAAAGAATGGATTTGCTCGATAGGGTATAGGCTTATGAGTTTTTGTTGTGAAGCATATGCATCGGGGGAAGATGAGGAGGCCTCGGCGAGCGTTGGATGAAGTCAGTAGCGATCCGAACGGGCGAGGAAGTATTGGGTATATTTGGTGTTGAGCGGAGCATCGAGAAATAGATGTGAGCGTGGAGGAGCGACCGTATGATGCATCTCGGGCGAGATCTCAACGGCTCGGAGTGAACGGGCTCGGATCCGGTCGCGGGTCTTGGATAGCTTAGGCCCATGTCTTGTAGATTAGTTGCTACTTGTTGGGTTGCAAGCTGTTGCGCGCGCCTTTGGCTTTCTCTGCTCCATAGACGCTTGTCTCAATTCTTTGCTCTTTCGGCTCCTCGGTTTCTCCGATCTTTATTTAGTACCTAAAAATACAAAATTAATTAATACAAATATTTATTCTTGAAAACAAAGAAAACACGAGAATGCTGGGATAATATCGATTTCTAAGCGCAAAAGATGAGTAAAATGCCAATAAAAAGGTGTATAAATATGAACTATTTGGCACTCATCAAATACCCCAAACCTGAATTTTACTTGTCCTCAAGTGAAACAGAAATTAAGAAATCCTAACTATACCCCTTGTCGCAGTCTCTCGAATGCATTTAGCGTATGCACTAAGCCTTTAAACCCCTAGGTGTCCCTAGTGGACGAGTTGTAGTCTCGTGAGGGTTTACCAGAGGTGTACCCACAAAACCTTCTCCAACTTCAGAGTGTAAAAGAGTCTCAAGCATCCAAGAAGCTATGAGGACATAGAGTTTCGCATGCTAGTAACATGAAGTTAGAACTACCAAAGAACGCATTCTCATCCTTAAGTCTTTGAGCGAGAAGTAACCATACCATATGAAAGAATTCGGATTCGATTGTGATCATAAGCCTCGACTTCTCCTCACCATTAGGGTTTTATGATAATTGCACTCAAAAAGATCGCTTTTTTAGTCTCTCATGTGTGCAAAGCAGAATAAAGAGAGAAATCATGCACACGTTGTAGGTAAGAAGGATAACCTTCCGAAATAAAATCTGGAGACTCCACAAAATGTGGACAAAAAGAATCTTTTTCTCGATGATCTCTAAGGAAGGAAATCAACCATTAGCAAGGGGTGGGAGTACTCACTCACTTCTCACCCGATCGGCAATTAATATCACTCTCTCATAAGAACCATAGAAACGTCTTCACTCTTCGGTCTTCAAATGTTGATGACGAACTTTTAAACTTCACAAAACTTGACAATTTTTAACTTTTCTACTCAATTTCCTTGTTGTTTGGATTTTTCTTCTTGAACTCTCTTTACCATGGTGGTAGCAAAAACAAACTACAATTTTTTTTTTTTTTTTTTTTTTTTTTTTTTTACAAAAAGTGAAAATAAAAATACAAATAATGAAACAACTAACTCCATGGACAAAGGACTTTATCACTCAATTTTTCCACAACTTGTATTGTCTTGATTTTATAAATTTTATTAATTCTCATCATATTTTCTTTTCTTTTTCTTTTTTTTATAAATTTTATTAATTCTCATCCACGTAAACCTTGGACTTTATCATTTTTTCTTTCAATATTTGATGATGCTCCGCTTGTTGACGATGATGTGTTTCTATGGGTCTGTTGATTGAGAGAGAGAGAGTGATGCTAACTGAAAATCGATATTTAGAAGGAGTTTTCATCTTTAGACGTCACCCTCATGATTGACAAAAACTAGCACTCAAGAGATCAAAAGTAGTGCTGAAATTGGTGCGAAGTTGGGTAGCTCACCATTCCTACCCGGAATTGATGTACGGTGACACACACTCTAACAAACTTTTCTAGAAAGTTGCAAAAAATTGAAGGTTGGTGCCTCACTTGATGTAAAATGGGTAGTCTCCACTATGGGTGATCACAATTCTACTACCGAATATCTAAACAAAGACCTAATTCGCCCTCCGGTATGGTTAAATCCAACTTTAACGCTCTAATCAACTAAGAAACCCGATTGTGTTCTCCGATACTTCCAAGTTCTCGTTATTTCGGTCAAATTCTCTATGTAAACATAGCTAGAAGCATGCTAGTGACTCTAAAATCTCTAAAAGTTGGAGGTTTTTACAAAAAGAGTTTTTTTTTTTTTTTTTTTTTTTTTTTTTAATAAAAGATTAAAAAGACTAATAAAAGATTAAAAAGACTAAAAACTCTATATGCAAATGCACCCCCAAACCTAAATCAAACATTGTCCTCAATGTGTCAAAGATATAGGAAAAATTTAAACAGTCGCATACCACGAGAACTATGTTGATAAGAGAAAAAAGGGAAGAGATTACCTAATGTCGGCGGGAGCAAGGTTGAGCTTCATTAGTCAAGGCTAGAATCCAACATTCTCAACGGAGATCATATCGGATTAGCATAATATATGCGCATGAAGACTCAACCGATTCAAGAAAAGAAAATTTAACAAGTCCTACTTGGATATATACAATGAAAATTCACCATACACTAACAATCTAAAGAGTTGAGGATCAACCCAATAGAAAATATGTACACACATCAATGAGTCTTACACAAATATAATATGATAGTGCAAGTAAGATGTGTATGTGAATGAGTTTCCCCAAACCTAAACTTGTGAACGGGTGTGTTTGGGAGCACAAAATCTTGCAATTTTAAAGGTACATCATGCAAAAGGTCTAACTCAAAATGAGTATTGCTAATATGTACAGGCAGACATACACATACCAACTGTGGTTCCCTAAAGGTGTTATACTTTGATGCAAAATAGTCCAAGAGGACTTGGGAAGCACAAAGTTCTAGGCCTAGATTAGGCATTTTCAGAAAAGTTGGTTTTGCAATTTTGTTACAAACTACACCAGGTTTGGTGGAGGAGTTTCAATTTGTGACTCATGAGAGAGGTTAGGTACATCTAAGTTATTTTCATGTATAAAATCATTTGTACCATCACACACTTTCCCAAAGTCAGAAGAGGGTAAATCATGTTCATTTTCACAGGACAATTTCACAGGTTCCACATCATCATCACATATATGAATATTAGAAGAAGCATCATTCATGGGGTTCACAGAAGAGACACTTAATGTCTCTGAACCTAAAGATTCTACTACATTTTCAAAATACACATGCTCTTCATATTCATCATCATCATCATCATAGCAAGAATTCATCTCTCCATTCAAAAATGTAGTATTTTTAGTGTACTCATCTACCTCTGGATTAGGTTCATATTCAATGTTAGTTGCATGAGTAAGACTAGAAACACTATTTTCAATCATATCATTTTGTAACTCAATCGGGTTCCTTTGAAGAATCATTTTGAGTTGTTCTATTGAAGGAGAGTCTTCACTAGTGGGTATGCATTCCTCATATGGATATTCATTGTATGGTTGTGCATGAGGTTCACTAGAGAAGGGAAGTTCAAACATGTTGTTATGTGGATGGTCATGCATTGCATTCATTTCAAGCCTAGCATTTTGCTCCATGAGTGTTTCCATTATTGATTGCAAACTAGGAGTTGGGGGAGTATAAAATTGTTCATCTCCCCACTGTGGTGAATGATGCATGTGTGCAGGTTGATTATGGTCCCAATAGTTGCCAGCATGGTCACTTCTAGACACTTCGTACATTGGATTACCATGGTTTTCCCTAGACTGTCTAAAATTATGCAAAATATAACAGTTCTCAGCAGGGTGGTCTAAGTTACCACATAAGGTACATGCATAAATTTCATATTGCCTAGAGGAATTAGATTCGACAGATTGCTCATGTAATTGCCTTTCTAAAGCAGATAGTCGAGATTCTAATTGATCTAAAAGTGATGACTGGGTATGAGAAAGTTGTTCATTTTCAACCTGTGGTGGATGATGCATGTGCTCATAATGATTAGGGTATGTGAATTCAGGGCCCTGAGAAGGCTCATAAGATTCCCTAAAATCACTATGGTACGTGGGGAGTTCATACTGTGAAGCGTGCCCGTAAGCAAGCTCTCTAATGGATTTGTTTCCATCCCCAGATGCAGACCAAAATCCTGACATGATTTATCAACTCAAATTGAACTCAAAGCCCAGTTGTAGTGGACTTAGTTTGGTTTATTGGGTTTCATTTGGTTTGTTGGGTTTCATTTGGTTTGTTGGGTTTCATTTGGTTTGTTTGGGAATGTGGGCTTTTTGGTTTGTGTGGGCAGTGGGCTTTGGGCTTGTGCAAATAGCTCATGCACAGAACAAGTTTGTACACAGCCCAGAGAGAGACAATCCACAAAAGAAAATGACACTAAGAGTAAGCCCAAAAGGTTGCTTTTTGAAGTTGTAAAGCCCAACTGAATAGATGTATTTCAGCCCAAGAGATGTGGGCTCAGTTTTGTGCAGACAGCCCAACAGCTCAGCTGATATGGGCTTGGTTGTTTAAGGGTTCAGCCCGTGATGTGGGTTGATTAACGGCCAGTTTAGTGTGGGCTTTGGTTTGCTTGCAGCCCAGCAGTGGGCAGCTTAGCCTAGGGGAAACCTGGTGTGTGGGCTTTAGTCTACTACACAGCCCACCAGTGGTACAGGGCTCAGTTTATGCAACAGCACAGCTTTGCAGAGATTAGCACAGCTTAGTGCTACCTGTGCTATCAACACAAAGACAACTTGGATAGATTGACAAAGACAACTGGTATATCACTCACAAGATTATACATTCATCATAGTTCAAAGCACACGGTGGGAGTTGGCGAGATCAAATTGGCCGGTTTACATATCACGGGGACAGATTATGCACGACCTAGGAAAGCAAAACTATTGAGTGATGTGCACGTGGGGCTTTGCATATGCTTTGGGTTTGTGTGTGAAAAATAAGCTAGCTACTAACACAATTCTGGCAGTTTGACACTCACTCAAACATCACGGTCACACACAATTTGAGGTATTGGCATGGCATATCATTCAAAGTTATCACAGATGTTTGTGGCTAGTGAGTATGACTCAAAGGATATCAGCAAATGGCACAGGGGACTGAGCACGCAAGGGATTTGGCAAGTGAATAGCTCACACAAGGTACATGGCAGATAAGGTGAGCTGTCTCATTTGGTTTTCCTAGGGCTGCAGCTTAACTCACAACTCCAGGGTGGAGTTTAGCTCTGACATCAATCGGCATCACAGGGTTGCGGCTAGAAAGCACTATTATGTAAGCACACATATTGCTAGCATGGGTGGTCAGCTAGGTTATGTGGGTTTGCTGCTCAAGCTCAGTTCAGGGTCAGCTAGGTTATGGGGCTTGGCTCGGAGCTTGGCTCAGGGCTGTGTAAGGTAAGGCACACAACAAGCTATCACACAGAATTTAAGCTATGCATAGTTTGGTAGCAATTTAGGCTAACCTCCAAATCGCAGCTCAGGCGCAACTGTGACAGGGCAGTTTAGGCTATGTTGATCCTTGTCTTCCCTTCCTTTGGCTTGCCTCAGCTGCTCATAGGCACAGCAGCTCAGCTTGTACCTGTTAGCTTGACAGAAAGGTTTAGTTCTTTGGACTGACAGGGGATTAAGAAAACTTAACTGGAACAGTATCAAAGCCAAAGTGCAAATGAACTGAGATGCAGTTTATATGAAATGAACTAACTAGTTTTTACTAGGTTAAGATGGTTACTAAGTTACAGCTACAGAACAGTGATGCAAAGATAGATGGTTAACCACTAAGTTACTATAAAAAATGACTTAAAAACAAAGAATGCAATGATAAAACAGATGAGCTTACTAAGAATGCTAAATACAATGCACAAATGCAAAGACAGATGCAGCACAGATGCTAATATACAATGTACAATGTACAAATCAGTAGAGTCAAACCAAAAATCACAGGGCACACGCCAAGTCCCCGGCAGCGGCGCCTAAAAGTTGGTAGGCCTTGGGATGTGTATAAATTTAAGCCTACTTGTAATAAACCGCAAGTGCACGGCGTCTATCGGAGACGCGGGAAAACGGTCGAACCACAGAGACTTGTGGTGCTCTCGATTGATCTAAGGCTATGCTAAACTGAATTCCTAGGAAGTATGTAACATAAATTGAGGTTTTGTTGCCGATACGGCTAAGATGAAATGTAGTGACTCTAAACTAAGGTAAACAAAGTGAGGGTAAGGGATTGCTAGGTCTTCAAATTCACCTCTAACTCCTATTGTGAGTTCAACCGAGTTGAATGTCTTGTTCCTATGGCAGACAAGGGCAATGTGTCAATTCCGCCGCTTGTCTACGGAGTTTCACCTAATGATACTTCAAATATCAGCTAAGGTACTAACCCTAAGTACTAGTTGTCTAATTAAGCACAACTAGTCAGGAGAATTAGTATTAAAAATAGAAGCAAGAGCTGAAACACTCTCAACTCAGTATTAACCTAACTACAATGCATACTTGGCATTAGAGGTGTAAAATGTGCCGGCCTAAGACGGCCTGGCACACGAAGTCGCGTGCTTCACGTGTCATGTGCCGTCTTTGTCTTTGTGCCAATGATTTAAACGTGCTGTGCCGTGCTGTGCTTTACTAGTCAAAAGCTAGGCACAGCACATCCCACGAGCACATCACACGAATAAACGTGCCGTGTTGTGCCGTGCTGTCACACGTGTTATAAACAATTTGAAATCACTTAATGTATACATTAAGTCGGACATTATCACAAGAATTTAATTAGACAACATATCATTTGAAATTATATCAAGTAAAATTAACAAGTTTATTCAATAAAAAGAAATAGCCCATCAAATATAAAATTGGGTTATTGTCATGTAAATTACTGTTCTAGTTAAATATAGGTGACAACATTATAACAACGATATTGAAATATATTTTCCAAATATTAAGGTATTATATGTGTTGTTATAAATAAGCCAACATAAAATGTTAAAAACTAGCTAGAATAGTGACTCTTTTGTGAAATATACAAAAAATGTGATGTATTATGCCTTGTTATATGGTGTATTTGTACATGTTATGACGTGCTCTCTTAACGTGTTTAAAAATTTGGGGCCACGTGCTTATCCGTGCTGCAGCGTCTTTGTGTTGTGCTATCGTGCCAATTAGTCAAACCCGGCGTCCCATTTAACTAACGTGTTGTCCGTGTCTTTGGGCTAAGTCACGTCTTTAAATGGGTCAATTTGTGCTCAAATTTTAGCGTGTTGTCTTTGTGCTTAGTGCTTGTCTTTATACGCCCCCAATTTACACCTCTACTTGGCATGCACTGTGAGAGAAAAGGATTGAGGTGTTAAAATTGAAGCTATCTTGTCAATTAAGCACTCAAGAACAATTTAACACAGTTTAAACACAATTTGGAATTAGGGTTTCATTGAAACCCCAACAACTTAAATTAAAACATCAAATGAAATTAAACTACAAATTAAACCTAAATTGAAGCACCGGCTAGCCTGCATGCTTCTACACACCCACGCTGCTATTTATACATGCAAGAACCCCCAAAATATCCAACCCTAATTTAATTCAAAAACAAAATTAATTGCAATAACTTCTCACCCATACTCTGCATCGGTTGTTGGCTCTACTCATGCTTCTCTCGACCTCCGAATCGACCCGCACAATGGGTTTGGTGAAACCCTAGCTTCAATCATCTTCAACCCTAGCTTCTAGGTTATGACGGAAGCTAGAAGTGGAGATGGGTGAACCTAGGGTGGCGGAGAGAGTCTGGTGGTGATGGCGACAAGAGATGAAGGTGTGGTGGTGGTGATGATGTCTCTGCATCAGGCGTGGGAAGAGAAGAGGAGGGTGATGGGTTTTGCAGGTGCGGGTGGAGAAGAAAGAGAAGAAGGAAGAAAGAATGGATTTGCTCGATAGGGTATAGGCTTAGGAGTTTTTGTTGTGAAGCATATGCATCAGGGGAAGATGAGGAGGCCTCAGCGAGCGTTGGATGAAGCTGGTGCGATCTGAACTAGGGAGGAAGTATTGGGTAGATTTGGTGTTGAGCGGAGCATCGAGAAATAGATGTGAGCGAAGGAGCGACCGTATGATGCATCCGGGCGAGATCTCAACGGCTCGGAGTGAACGGGCTCGGATCCGGTCGCGGGTCTTGGATAGCTTAGGCCCATGTCTTGTAGATTAGTTGCTACTTGTTGGGTTGCAAGCTGTTGAATTGCGCGGCTTTGGCTTTCGCTCCATAGACTCTTGTCTCCAATTCTTTGCTCTTTCGGCTCCTCGTTTCTCAGGGCTTTATTTAGTACCTAAAAATACAAAATTAATTAATACAAATATTTATTCTTGAAAACAAAGAAAACACAAACTGGGATAATATCTCGATTTCTAAGCGCAAAAGATGAGTAAAATGCCAATAAAAAGGTGTATAAATATGCACTATTTGGCACTCATCAATTGTAGTACCTGAAAAATTAGAAATAGAATTTCCAGAAGATATAGAAAAATACATTTTGTCCTCCACAATAGTTGAGGAAGTTTCTTCAGGAAAAATATCAAGATTGATGTGAGTATTGTTACAATTATCAAAATCAATATTTTTGGCAAGGAGTACAACACTTGATTTTTCATCTTCATTTGAATCATAGTGATCAGATATTTCATCAAGATTTGCAGCAAAACCTTTGTTCCCAGTGTATTTTCTACGATTTGGACACTTATTGGCAAAATGACCAAAACCTTTACACTTGAAGCACCGAGGCATATCCTCATCATCAGTATCGACTGTATCCCTGTTTTTAGGAGGAACCCGGTCATGAGGTTTAACTGATGATCTAGGCTTATCTCTGACGAACCGTTTACTTCTATTCAAAAGAATATCTTTAAAAGGTCTTGTGATGAGAGTGACTGAGTTATCAAGATCTTCATCTGGCGAATCAGTCTTAATAGGATCATCTACAGAGTTGCCAACACATTTACTTTTGTCAAGCAATTTTATGTTCTTTTGTGCTTTGAAAGCAATATCCTTTCCATATTTGGATGTATGCTCATAATCAAAGATCTTTAACTTCCCAACCAAAGTATTTATGGATAGAGTATTAAGGTTATTTCCTTCAACGATGGCATGCTTCTTAGAATCATATTTGGCTGGCAACGGTCTGAGAATTTTTATCACAATGTCCTTTTCAGGAATAGTCTTACCCAATGCAAAAGATGCATTAACAATTTCCGACACTTTGTGATTAAACTCATCAAAAGAATCTTCATCAGCCATACGAAGGTTTTCCCAATCAGAATTTAAGTTTTTAAGCCTATCTTCTTTCTCAGATGAGTTCCCTTCGAATACCGTTTCTAAGATATCTTAGGCTTCTTTAGACTTAGTGCACATAGTCACATGGTGCTGAAGATCTGGGGTAATGGCATGGATGATAGCATTTAATTCGTCAGAAATTTGCTTTGCAGCAAGAATCTCGACAACATCATAATCAACAATATCCTTTGGAACAGTTACATCGCCTTCTGTAACATCTGGAGGATCATAGCCATTAACTACACGAACCCATGACTGAAAATCACACGCTTGAAGAAAGGCACACATAGCAATTTTCCACCATAAGTAATTCGAGCCACCGAAGACTGGCGGTACGTTTATAGAGATAACACTTCTGTCCATAAAGTCAGATCGCTACAAACACAGACTTATGAGGTCTTAAAAGTGTTTGCCTGCTCTGATACCAATTGAAAAAGCGGGGGTCTAACAACTACACCTAATATTTCGCTTAGGAAATTTGTATGGACTAACTCCAATATAATTCTGAGAGCACCAACTAATAAAGCGAGCTCAATCAAGAAATATATCCAAGAGTTATATCTCTGTTTCTTAATGTAATCAGCAAATCAAAGAGATAGAAATCCGTGAGCCTGATTAGTATAAGAAACAACTTGGAGGGGATCAAAAACCAATATCCAACTGTCAATCAATTCAATCAACAACCAAAGGTCGGATTCACAATTGATTGAACTTACGCACAACCTGTGATATTTCATTTATATAAGCAAATATTATGCGAAAAATAAATAACACAGACGCCAGAGGTTTTGTTATCGAGGAAACTAAAAATGCAGAAAAACCCCTGGACCTAGTCCAGATTTGAATACCATACTAGATTAAGCCGCTACACACACTAGCCAATTGCAAGTTAACTTCGGACTGGAATGTAGTGGAGCCCTAACCAATCTTACACTGATCAAGGTACAGTCGCGTTCCTTACGCCTCTGAATCACAACATGACTCTACGCGTTTGATTCCCTTAGTTGATCTCACCCACAACTAAGAGTTGCTACGACCCAAAGTCGAAGACTTGATAAACAAATCTGTATCACATTGAAAAGTCTATTGAATGGATAAAAATGTCTCCCAGGAACCAATTGATATACCAGACTTATATTCCCGAAGAACAGCCTAGTAATATCAGTCACCTCATAATAATCTTAATCGTATGGTAGCGAAATAGGAAATTATGGAATCACAAACGATGAGACGAAGATGTTTGTGACTAACTTTTATCTTGCCTATCAAAGATTAAATCTCGAGCAAACCTTAGAGAAGATAGTACTCAATACGATAGACTAAAGCTAGATCAGGACACGTAACTACGGAGAAAATAGTTGGGTATGGATTCACAATCCCAATGAAGTCTTTAAGTCATCCACCTAATATGGTTTTAGGAAAAACCTAGGTTAAAGGAGTATCGACTCTAGTCACAACTAGTATCACACATGAGGTATGGGGATTAGGTGTCCCAATTGCTAGAGTTCTCCTTTATATAGTCTTCAAATCAGGGTTTATAATCAATGCTACCTTGGTAACAAAGCATTCAATATTCACCGTTAGATGAAAACCTGCTTAAACTCAAGCTAATATATTTCAACCGTTAGATCGAACTTAGCTTGTTACACACAAATGAAAATCGACTTCATTTAGATATGAGTAACCGTACCTAAAGGTGTACACCTTGTTGGCTCAACAATAGTTAACCGAAGTTAGCCATATGAACACTTTCATAACAACCTTGTTTATATTAACCACAACTAGTTCAAATGGGTCAAATGAAACTAGTTATAGAGTTGTTCAATTGTTTATATTCTCATAGAAGTATACAAGACACAATTAAAGCAAAATCGATTTTGATTCACTCGAACCAATTCATGAACATTATAGCGCCGGTTTGCAAAGGATTACATTCTTTAATTTATAAATGTATTATTTCATGAACAAACCGATTTTAGAACATAACCTACTCAAGTATGCAAACGGGTACGTAAACCTAAATAGCTGGACTTGGTCCGGGTTCGCTAGTATGCAAACATGTACGCATACTTTCGTACACCACCAAACTCAGTTGAATTTCCGGACTTGAACTTACGCCGGTACGCATACGGGTATGCATACTAAGTTCTCCGACTTCAACTAACCAATATGTACGCATACATGTATGCATACTATGGTTCCCGGACTTTGAATAACTTGCAACAGTTAGCATACAAGTACGCATACTGTGCTATATACAATTAATGGTTAATTGTTTTAAACTCCCATTTCAATCATTGAAACATTCTTGGAAGACGGGAATAACTGTCTCACACAAAGTATTGGCTTCAAAGCTATTTTAAAGTGATCGAATGATCAATACGAAACATTCCAAGTCTACACCAAAAATCATATAAGATGATACCAGGCGATTTTTACATGATCATCTTTGACTTTCGTCAAGAATATAAGATGAACTTGGTTAAAGAGAAAGCTTACCAACACATATTTCGAGAAATATGTAAGCGAGTTAAACTCATCTCGAAATATCAAATGTGTATAATTGAAGTCTATATAGCTATACGACTTTTGTCTCAAATAGGAGATAGAGTAGATAGATTTTTGAGTGATAGATGAGTTCAAGTCTCCACATACCTTTTGTTGATGAAGTTCCACAAGCTCCCCTTAGTAGTTATTCGTCTTCAATCGATTAACGCCTTGAAGTCTAAATCTCAACTACACTTTCAATCCTAATCCGAGACTTAGCTATAAGTAGACTAGAAATCAAGACTTATAGTTTTGGCAACTAAACTTGACAAACAAGCTTGATATAGCAACGTTTGCGAGTTCGACCAAGCAGTGCTCTAACAAGGACAATTAACCATTGATTGGATATTGCACAATATGCGTATTGTTGCAAGTATTTTCCAAGTCCGGGAATTTAGTATGCATTCCCGTATGCGTACTGATTCAACAGTTGAAGTCTGAGAACTATAGTATACATACCCGTATGCATACTGATTTCAATTGAGTCGGTCATGAACGATAGTATGTGTACATGTTTGCATACTGGCGAACAAGACCAGGTCTGAGAACTTAGGTATCCGCGCATGTTTGCATACTTGAGTAGGTTAAGTTCTAAAATCGGTCAAGTATGTTTACATACTCATGAACAAATACATTTATATAATAAGGAATGCAATATTTGTAAACCGTGGCTATTATGTTCATGAACTGATTCGAGTGAATCAAAACCGATTTTGCTTCAATTGTATCTTGTATACTTCAATGAGAATATAAACAATTGAACAACTCTATAACTAGTTTCATTTGAGTCATTTGAATTAGTTGTGATTAAGATGAACAAGGTTGATATGAAAGTGTTCATATGGCTAACTTCGGTTAATTATTGTTGAACCAACTAAGTGTACACGTTTAGGTACGATTAACCATATCTAAATAAAGGTACATTTCATTTGTGTGTAACAAGCTAAGTTCGATCTAACGGTTGAAAGATATTAGCTTGAATCTAATCATCTTTTCATCTAACGGTAAATATTGAATGCTTTGTTACCAAGGTAACATTGATTGCAAGCCCTGATTTGAAGACTATATAAGGGAGAACTCTAGCAACTGGGAAACCTAATCCCCACACCTCATGTGTGATACTAGTTGGGACTAGAGTCGATTCTCCTTTGACCTAGGTTTTTCTAAAACCATTATAGGTTAACGACTTAAAGACTTCATTGGGATTTTGAAGCCTAACCCAACTATTTTCTCTGTGGTTGCGTGTTCTGATCTTACTTTGTTCTATCGTATTGAGTACTGTCTTCATTAAGATTTGCTCAAGATTTAATCTCCGATAAGTAAGATAAAAAGTAGTCACAAACATCTTCGTATCATCGTTTGTGATTCCACAATATCTTGTTCCGTTACCATACGATTAAGATTATTGTGAGATGATTGATATTACTAGGCTGCTCTTCGGTAATATAATTCTGGTATATCAATTGGTTCATGTTCACCTTGATTTATCAAAAGACGGAACAAAAACTCATAGGTATATCTGTGGGAGACAAATTTATCTATCCAATAGACTTTTCTATGCGAGACAGATTTGTTTATCAGGTCTTCGACTTTGGATCGTAGCAACTCTTAGTTGTGGGTGAGATCAGCTAAGGGAATCAAGTGTGTAGAGTCCTGCTGGGATTCAGAGGCATAAGGAACGCGACTGTACCTTGATCAGTGTGAGATTGATTTGGGCTCAAATACATTCTAGTCCGAAGTTAACTTGTAGTAGGCTAGAGTCTGTAGCGGCTTAATACAATGTGGTGTTCAAATCTGGACTAGGTCCCAGGGTTTTTCTGCATTTGCGGTTTCCTCGTTAACAAAAATTCTGGTGTCCGTGTTATTTATTTTTCACGTTATATTTGTTTATATAATTGAAATATCACAGGTTGTGTGTAGTTCAATCAATTAGATATTCCAACCTTTAGTTGTTGATATAAATTGATTGACACTTGAACATTGGTCTTTGGTACCGTTCAAGTTGTTTCTCATAATAATCAAGCTCGAGGATTCTATCTGTTTGATTTGCTGATTACATTGAGAAACAGAGATACAACTCTTGGATATATTTCCATTGATTGAGTCTGACTGTCTTGTTGATTCTCTTGGAATTATATTGGAGTTAGTCCATATACAGATTGCCGAAACGAAATATTGGGTGTGGTTGTTAGACCCCCGCTTTTTTCAGTATCAGTGGAGGGTCGGGTCATTGGTGAGGTGTCAAACTCACAAAAAATAGATTCCTTACTTATCTTACAGTAATGAATAGCACAATGATAAGCAGGTTCGTTCCTAAGGGAGAGTTGAGCTAAAGTTGTCGATTTAATTTATGAAAATATAAATAATGCAAAAACTATAAAACAAATATGGATATGAACATTGAGGATGAGAATAATTAAGGGTCTTTCTCTACTAGTGAACATTTCTTCAAAATATGTTTATTAACAATCAATCCTAGACAAGTTATAAGTTCAACAAGTCCATTAAACTCCAAACTCACTTCGTAGAATAAGTTCTCTACTCGTGTCTAGTCAATCAAGCCACTTTGAATAATCTCTCTAGTGTAACTCAACTAACCGTATGTCCTATGAGTTGGATTGATCCTAACCACATGCTCGTAAGTTCGACATGTTAACTTAGGTTTGTCAAATACACATCAAAATCCACAACATCCCATTGCAACGTTGATGCTTTGCTATTTATGATTAAATCACCATAACAATTACAGATTACGGCTCAATAATCTTGCATTAATATAACAAACAAGATATTTTATTGGCCACTCAAACACCCTGCAAACAATTCATCATTCATGGTCATAAACACGGAAGAAGACAAGCAATAAAACGATATTCAAAAGAAATATCAACTCATAAATTCAAGTCACAGTATCAAAATAATCTCTAACCAAACAGGTATTTAGCTACTGGAGTTCATGGCATAGAAGAAAACAGAAAACTTGAATGTAAAACTAACTAAGCAAACCAAATAGAAAGCAGGTGACGATGCGGATGTGCAGGTGATTGCTGTGGACATGCCGACTGGTGACCTGGTGATTATGGATTATGCTCGCTGTCGTAAACTCGGTGTTGTAGTACGACACAGACAAGAGGAACTCTGAGGTGGTGCTTTGGATGACTGATGGTGTTGTATGCAGGTGGTTATATTGGATGAAAGTGGTGATGGCTGGAGATAATATGGAACTGGTGGAGATGCAAAAGATGGACAGGGACTGGTGATGAAGGTAGATACAGGTGGTATGCAGATGTGCAGGTGGTTGGAGAGAAGCAGAGCTCCTCTCTGTTGTAGTGAACGGCAGTTGTGAAGGGGGTCTGGGATGATGATTTCCTGGCAGTCGAGGGTTTTCCTTTTATAGCTCGTTGTTTCTTGTTTTGCGATCAAACTCCCCTGAGCCAAGTTTCCTAAACAATAACCGCCTTCTTTACAGAATATACGGCAAGCGATCAAACTCCCTGACCTAAGTTTCCTAAACAATAACCGCCTTCTTTACAGAATATACGGCAAGAAACCTCTTCGAAAATAGTCACACGAACCATGGAAATAACACACTTCTGGCTACCCAGCTCAAAATACAACACCAAATAAGCCCTAACTCGAGCCAAGACTCGAATATGCATACAACCCAACTTACTGAAGTCTAACTCTTCTAAAACAGGCCACAAGTCCACGGCAAATTCAAACCTCTTCCTGTTTTCTCGGCTCAGAATCTATCTCGAGGTTCCTTGTCCTTCCAAGCCTCTAAATCATGTATCAACCCTTCCAAATACGTCTCATTCAATCCCAACAGACCCAATGGCAACAACTTGTCTTCAGGCCTAACTTTCCAGTCATAATAAAACTCAAAACTGTATATGTTACTCGTACCAATAATTCCGCGTTGTTCTCAAACTCAACCCTGTCTTAACCATTCACAAAGATTCACAGAAGTCCAGGGCAAACCTGGTATAACAAACTGTTGGCGATGGAACTTGAATTTGTGGAATCTGGTGGCTCAGACATTTTCACAAATAGTTTGTATGCGAGAAACTGGTGCTGCAGACATGAACTCTCTCTTGGTTTATGAGATCATCTCATCTCCTTCCCTGTATCAATAATTCAATCAAACAACAAACACATTCATTCATAATATCAGAACTGCACTCATAAATATTCACAGAAGTACCAAAACTCAATGGCAGTAGTTATGTTCTTCATTGTTTCTCAGGTGTTTATTCTGCCCAAAACTTGCTTCATCTTGCTGCCAAATTGAAAATTCATCTCAACCCATCTTCTAATTCTAATTGAACTTCTGAGATACCACTCCAATCTACCTAGTTCATCCCCTAGTTCAAGGGCAATAGCTCCTTGTTATTCTCGACTGATTCTTCACCTGATATTCAAACCCAAACTATCACAAAGCTTCTTAGATCCTGTCCTCAAACCCTTAGCCTCAACTGATGAGCTAAACCCCATGTATGCCGACAGCTGATAATACTGCTTAGGCCTATTCCTATGCACATGCCAAAAAAATGGTGTTTGGCATGCCAGGTGTCATGGCAAACCATCTGTGTCACTATGGGGAAACCAATTAGCGACTGACTTGCTATCGAGCGATATTCACAATATCGCTGGCTTTAAAGACTTTAACGCTACCTATATTGTTAAAATCACTCGCTTTAAATAAAAACGATGGCGATAAAATGGTTATCGCCCAATAGTTATTCTGCAACGGCTATTTCCCCCCTATGGTTCATATATATACGCCCTTTTACCTCTCTAGATAACCCACACCTGCTTCTACATATATTTTACCTATATTCTCAATTTTAAGTTTCATTAATCATCTCAATGTCTAGATCCAATGAAGAAAGGGATATTATTATGAATCGGTTCAGGTTACAACAAGAAAGGTCTCGCATGAGGCTGCAAGAAATTGACGAAGAGGAAGCTAAAGATAATAAACTAATCGAAATTTTGATGCTTGTACATACAGGTCAAATACCAAGAGTTCCAGAGCCCAAAGAAGTATTATCAAGAAGATATACGTATCGAGGGAGGGAATTTTACCATCAGAAGCTCATGCACGATTATTTTCTTCCCAATTGTGTGTACTCGATCGAGATTTTCAAGGTCGATTCCGCATGCCTCGTCATCCGGTGAAAAAGATTATTGAAGAGCTTTGTCGAGTAGAACCTCAATTCAATTATCGCTTTGATGCACCGAATATTAGAGGTCATAGTCCCAACAAAAAGTTACTTCGGATTTAAGGATTCTAGGTTATGGCACTCCAGCGGATGCGAACGATGAGTACCTTTGTATGGGTAATACAACTTCTTACACTTACCTTTCATTGTTCTGTGAAGTAATGATTAATCATTTTGGTCTAACATATTTACGAAAACCTACCGACGAAGATGTTAAACAAATATTAAGGGAGAATGAGGAAAGGGGATTCCCAGGAATGCTAGGTAGTCTCGATTGTATGCATTGGGTATGGCATGGATGCCCTGTTTATCAATGCTGGTCAATATAAAGGTCATTATCCAAGACCAACAGTTATCCTTGAAGCTGCTGCTTCTTATGATTGTTGGATATGGCACGCTTTTTTTGGTCTTCCGGGTTCACAAAATGATATTAATATTTTGCACAAGTCGCCTTTGTTTGAAGATTTGAAGTATGGAATTTCTCCATATGTTCGTTTCATGATCAACGGCCATCAGTACACTCATGGCTATTATCTTGCGGATGTTATCTACCCAAAATGGTCCACCTTGGTTCAATGCTACCGTCAGCCTCCTGGTGGTCCATTAGGCCTTTCATACCGATATTTTAACGATGCCCAAATGGCACTGAGGAAGGATGTGGAACGCGCTTTTGGAATTTTGAAGAGGAAGTTCGCTATCATTTGTGGCCCATATCGTGGGTTGAGTCCTCGTGAAATGCACAAGACTATGCTCACTTGCATAATTCTTCATAACATGGTAATTCAGGAAACCAGGCGTGATTCAGATTGGATTAACTATGATGATGAAGATTTGAGGCTGGAGATTCGACCTGAAAGAGGCCTCCCTGCAAGGAATTATGGTCAAATGACTAACTATATGTACGAACTGTTTACCATGTTTTCGTTGCCAATCTGTATGAACCTCTCTTTCAAAATCAACATCAGTCTGACCACTGTCCTTGCCTTTTCTCTTGGCTTGGATTATCAATGCAACATAAGCGGCTACTTCCCGGTTGATTACAATGAAGTGTTATGACAATCCTTTTGCATCACGACCATTGATGTTCATGGTTTGTTCTTCATATTTTTGAAATATATTATCCCACATGGTGTTACCATGTTGTTCTGCACCACCGATACAATCTTGGGTAAAAAAAACATAATTACGACAAATACATTCATCTTCTATCATGATGTATTTTGCACCACGGACTTGGTTCTTCTTACCTTTTCCTTGAGTTTGTGCTTGTGAATCCATTTTACAAGAAAATATATAATTGTAGAGGATGTGTGATAGTTTTAGATTTGAAAAAGATTGAGATATTAAGAAATTCTAGAGAGATTTAGAATTTCTGGTGTGAGTTGATATGAGTTTGAAATTAGGTATTTATAGAGGGGGAAATTGTAGTCGTTAGATGAAGATATGATTAGCGATTATCATAGTAGCGAGCGACAGCTTGACTAACGCTGTCGATTTCAAGACCATCGAGCGACCGAGACTCTATCGCTCGCTGGTAACTCTGTCGTGTATGCCTATATGCCAGGAAAAACATATTGGCATATGAGTTTGGCAGTTTGGCATACCCATAGTGGGTGCATATATGCCAAATATCATGTTTTGGCATGTGCATATGAATAGGCTTTATGAAAGAGTGAGAAGTGAGAATATGTTTCCTTGTTAAGTTAAAGATAGAAGGTGGCCTCCCCTTAGCAGCAGACCGTCTGCCTTTATGGAATCTGTCAGCAGGTTTCCCCTTATCCTCGGTTGGGCTGCAAATAACAATTTCCAGTGAAATGACAGTTTTGCACCTTCCTCTTCTTTTACTCCAATGACTCCAAAATGCCTATAAAACTCAAAAGCAATGTAAAATACATAATTCACAAGAAAAATCACAAAGAAAGCATAACCAATTGATAATAAATCAAGATGTTTAAGGCACATATCAGTCATTACAATTGTTCAAGAACTATGTTTGTGTCATATGGGATCATTTGGAAATTTCCCAAGAAATGATACTGTATATCCATGGTTTTTGGAAATGTTTCAAAACATCAAAAGAGAGTTTCAAGAACTTACCGAAATCTGGACTCAGGATAGGTAAACGTACCCAGTACGCATAACATAGATATACGAGGTTCCGAAAATAGGTAGGTACCTTAAAGGTTCTGGATTCATTAATGGGTACAATACACGTACCTAGTATGCATACTGTAAAGGATCCGAGTTCGTGAACAACCAAGCGGTACACATACCTAGTGCGCGTACTATTGGTCCCTGGTTCACGAACTGGTCATAGGTATGCATATCGTTTCACATACCTACAAAGTACGAATCATGCAGATGCTTAAAGGCTATTTCCCCAAATATGTTTAGCATTGCTAAGACTCGCATAAATACCTCTGAGACATCATTGACCACAAAAACACTTTATGTTGAGAATCATGATTTAAATCTTAAGTGTTTGAATGAGTACGATGTTGCTTTTAAGTTCGAAAAGCATATTTGCCAAAAACTATCATTACACAAGGTTTCGTTAACTGGACCATATGTAGTGATCTACACTATAAATAAGTAATCAGGCTCAAATCCACAGGATGTACACTCTGAAAATGAAGGATAAACCTCAAAGAGGGATGAACAACAAAACAATAATTCTATTCACCAAGGAAGGAAGATTACAGACTCTCAACTAAATAGGGTAGAAGAATAGCACATGTGCCAGCCACATACTAACAATAATAACTACACCCAGGGTTCCCTTATATACGGGTGCCCTATAAGTCATGGGACATGACAAATCCCACCCCTTCAAATCATCCATGTCCTCAAGGAGGGCAGAGAATGAGCGGGGATGAAGAGATGCATAGTTGTTGCAGCTTGTTCACGGATGTGACCCATACGATCTTCAACGCCAAGGCCCATATAAGTTGAAGTCACGTCTTTGAGAATCAGAGACCTTAGTTTACTTCCAGTTGAGCCATGAGCATGAACCTTCAGGTTGTCTTCTAGCGCAGAAAACTTCTCGTTCCCATCTCTTATTGAGAAGATGACTTCTTTACTGCTGGGAATCAGCTTAAGCTTCTTATCTCGCACGGCCCTAAACTCCACCTGCCACAACTATCTGCGAAGGATTCCCACGGTCCCAACAACAATGGAACCATATAGATCTCTTTTACAAAAGTAAATGCTATGCCAACTCCAATCAATGAATCATGAACCAGAATTGCATATGATTACCTCCATCTTGTGCATGGTATATCTGGTGATGTGACCTTTAACTGAATTAGGAGTTGAAATTGCAAAGAGTGTCGAGAATTCATGTAAGTTACATAATGCAACCTTCCATAACTGACTAGTAATCCCTGGGTCTGAAGAGGACAATATTACCTCTAACTGAATATCTAATGTGAATGCTTGTTCGTTCCATTCGGCTTCTCTGAACCTGTTCTGCATTCCCACTCTCCATTTGAACTCCTCGGGAGATAGCAGCAAGAATGCATGGAGCTGGACACATTTGAACCCGAGCTCGAAATCCAGAGAGAAATAATAACTTGTAGATATCCTCACACTCAAACAGTTCTTAAGTTGTAGACTCCTAATACAATCTTCATCATTAATAACTCTCAAATCTTTAATAAGACAACATATTTGGGTTATTTTCAAAGCTGCAACGTCTTCCACCACTCTTACCATGACTTCCTTCCAACCTAAGTATTCTGGGCCACTATGAACCCCCAACCATCGACAACAACATGTTGTAATATATAAAAGAGTGGGACAAACAAACTAACATGCATACCGAATTACCTCAATATGCTCTTCTCTAACTTGAACTAGAATGGTTTTATATAACTTTCGTGAAAGTACTGAAAAACCCAATCTCGAAAAACGAATACAGAGAATTTGCAGAGGAAGCACGCTTAGACATGTACTTTCCAGTAAAAGAATTCTTGTAACATTCTCAACCCAACTAAAACTCTATTTATCACAACCACAAACTATAGAGCTAGGTAATCCCAGTAACACAATAACAACCCGGTCCAACCCACTAGAATTTCTCGTACTCCTTAAACTGTTTGAAAGAAGTTTGAATTTCCACCTCAAGAAATCCACCAATGTTAGCACATTTAGAATTTGAATCACCCTGAGTGAGATCTGAGTTCCCACTAACCTCGCAAGAAATCTGGTCCAGCTAGAACTCTTGGTTGTTTCATATACCCAACCCCACAAATAACAGTTACAAGGAAGGAAGTAGCGAGTGGAATGAGAAATGAATACACCCACCACATGGTTGAAACAAGAATTAAGATACTGTGCAAGGTCAGATGTGGAAGGACAACTCCAATTGGGATGCTTAACTGCCACTAAATCTCTATCTTCAGCAGCTCTATCTACTGGGATCTTTCTGAAGCATTCCGACGCACTATTAACTCCAAGCGAATGAACATAACTAGCCAGAAAATATGTGTAGGAAGGAAACACAACCCAAGACGCATACTGAATTGCATGAGTACTCTTTTCTTGACTTGGAAAATTCACAAGAGAACAAACATGGAACTCTACATCGCTATCTGAAATCAAGACTTTAAGCAACTGGGTAGAAAATTGATAAAAACAAACATCACCATCAGTCCCTAGCCGCAGAAGTTGATACACAGAAGCATAAAGATACACATGAAATAACCCATGAGAGTGCGTGGCTAAAATATCGAATGAAAGTGGCTTTATGCATTGAGCTCTGAGATCGAAAACGCAACAACAACAACAACATCAAAAATAAAAATACCCTGTACTATCTACCACCTTGCCTCGATCAAACATGATGATAATGAATATGTATTCATCAATCCTAACTTTGTTGCTTGCCTTATCCACATTAGCAATTATTTGAGAAATCTGCTCAGTGACAATCATAGATATTTCAAGTAAATCATACCTCTTAACAATGAAGAATATCACCATAAGAGAATAGACATGGAACCAAGGAACACCACCTTCTAGTTTATACACTCTAATCACAGTTGTACGACAGCTTTGCCTACGAATATGATTTAACCAACCTTTATTAATGGCAGAAAACCAAAAATTATAATGTAAGAAGGATGCATGTACCCACTGTTCATAAATCTGCTCTTAAACAATTTCTTTACAGTATTTACCCAACAAAGAGGTTAAACTACTCCAAGTATATATTGTCCCTCAAATGACATTTCTAGAAACAGATAACCACTAACCTCACAACACCACCGCCTTAGCCAACACCAATTCAATTGAATTCAAAAACAACAATTCTAGTTGGTACCCATTTGTAAGAACTTTTTCATTGGTTTATCCATTAAAATCGAACAAACATTAAGTATAAATGAACAAGAAAAGGTTAAACCCGAACTGAATTCACAGTCATCCACGGAACAAAAAGGCCTCTGAATCAGTTCAAATCCTTTTCCATGATCAAACATTCTACACACAGTATCAAAGAGAAGAAAGAGACTTTCATCAACTTTATCCATTTTAAGTTGTAAGAGAAAATCAGCCTTACCGCAACACAGAAACCAAGCTTCACTCTCAGGCATTTTATCTAACAATATCCAACCATTACTAGTAATACCACCTTTGGCTAATTTACAAGCAACTATTACACTAAACATCAAACCTGAACAACACCCATGCTCACAAACAAGCTCATCAATGAATTTTCCATCATAATCATCCATTAGAGTTAGAATCAACCTGTTGAAATCAACCAAGCAAGAAGTAAGTATATCAAAACTGAACTTAGAACTGCTGCTAACACAATAAGGATACTTGTCAATAGTTAAAGAGTCTTTTCCGCGATCAATTACTATACTTGTAAAGTTGAAGCAAGGGTGATAAGATTTCTCACTAACCATTTGGTGACTGATAACATATTTTCCCTTGAAACACATAATACCCAATTGAAGCATTTTAACAAGCAGATAATGCCCATCACTAGTATAACCATCCTCAACCAAAACCATTTCAAATGAATTCCTAAACAACGAATTGAATTTATACCCATGTTTTAAAACTAACTCATCAATAGTTATCCCATGGTAATCATCAACGAAAACTGACCCATTAACAAAATTTCCACGATCAAATATGGAATGAGTAAAATCTAGATAGAGATAAAGAAAATTCTTACAATTCAGAATGAGGTGAGTAATGAAATCCTTGGAGAACTCAATTTGCTATGGTGTTTCAACTTCGTCAAATGGTAAACTCCTACCAGTAAGTGAATCAACATCTTCAGATTCAACAAAGAAGTATGGAGGAATCAACTCTAATTCATGAGAATCATCATCTTCATCTTCCAATGGGGTTGACGAATTTTTGCTGAAATCAGTGACCAACTCTGTGTTAATTGAGTCCTCAACAATTTCTTCGCTGTCAATTACATCCTCCATCTTCGTTATTTCTGCAACCTCAGCAACTTCGATTGAAGTTTCCTCCGATGTTGGTACCTGGTTTAGTTTTCTAGTGTGGAGCTCTATCTTCCTCTCTGCATGACTAATGAGATCCAACAAATTTAGGAGATTCTGGTTCCGATTTGGTGAACTATCTCCCAATTGAATTAGGTAATCCAATCGAAGATTGATTAATTCACACCTTGCACTCATGACAACCCTCAAATCATCCATGATAAATCCAAGGAAAGACCGTCTCTGATACCACTTGTAGTGATCTACACTACAAATAAGTAATCAGGCTCAGATCCACAAGATCTACACTGTGAAAATGAAGGATAAACCTCAAAGAGGGATGAACAACAAAACAATAATTCTATTCACTGAGGAAGGAAGATTACAGACTCTCAACTAGGGTAGAAGAATGGCACATGTGCCAGACACATACTAACAATAATAACTACACCCATGGTGCCCTTATATACGAGTGCCCTATAAGTCATGGGACATGACACCATATTGTATATTCTTTTATGTGATTTCAAGACATATTTCTCACATGATTTTTTGTGTCCTATTTGTTTGTTGGAGTCATCCTATATGAACCTATAAGTTTCCTATAAGAAACATAATTAGGTTTACGAATGAAAGACTACACTTAGGGATTCGTGTGCCAGGCCCGACTATCTTACCTAGATATGTTGTGTATCCTGATCTTGTTCATTCTTTTATAGAGGTTTTAGTAATCTCTTTCATGAACGAGATAGATATAAACCACAAAGTTCTCTTCGTCTCAGACTTTGTGATTTCTCAAGATAGATATCAAAATTCTTTTTAATTGATCGATTTACGATTATTATCGAGAGGTGGTTTATAATCTAGGCTTCTCAGCTAACTAAGTGTAAGTGTTTTAGATTTGTGAGGTTTGCTAGCTTTATTTATTACAAGTTAATTTCCAAGACTTGATCTATTCGATCTAAATGGAAATCAGATAGGTTGATTTATTAGAGGCAAATTGATCTCAAAAGTCTTCACTTGGCGGAAGCTAATGGAATCAATTGCATAGAGCCTTATGAGGTTCAAGAGACGTAAGGAGTATGACTGCAGCTGAATTGCTTGGCGGGTGTATTCGGTCTCAACTACATTCCTGTCCGAAGTCTGATAGTAGGATAGTGTCTGTAGCGGCTTAATATACTTCGGTGTTCAAATCTGGACGAGGTCCTGTTTTTTTTTTTTTGCAGGTGCAGTTTTCCCTATTAACAAAACTTCTGGTGTCTTGTGTGTTTTCCCTTTCCAAATTATATTATTTTTTCTTTATAATGGAAATATCACAATTAGTATACGTAATCAATTCTAATAAATAAGTCCATATTAATTGTGATTAATCACGAGACTCGTTCTTGTAGAATTCGTATCTTGAAAGATAGATAACAAGTTTCACACATGGTAGAATTCAGATTCAATTATTTGATACAACTAGATTGATCTTGGATATTGATTTAAGATTGAGGTTCCGGAAACCATCTTTAATCCCATATACTTGCTGATTCTGATTGACTACCTACTTAATTAAACACTACACCATATGGCCCGATTTGAGACATACTGATTTTTGGGTTCGAGACACATATATATGTCTTTAGTGCTTCCACTCCTATAAGAGTCTCAAACTGAAAATATGAGTTGCTTTAATTCTGATTTTTCAACTACTCTTACAAGTGTCTTAATTTTTTTAAGAGTGTCTTATAAATATTTTAAACTTTAAATACCTTTTAATAATTTATATATATATATATATATAAATCAATTTATTTATAATTTCTATTTTAATTTTAATTTCATTTTGTTTCCCTCCAAAATCCAAAATTTCCCTCTCTTTCCAATTTTCAAAATCTCTTTCACATTTATTTTCCCCTCAAATTCCCCCATATCTTTGTCTCACATCAAATAATATTGAAATTGAATTCATGTGATTAGAATGAATTCCCACCATTTATTTTAGGTTCCCCCCTTTTATTTTGGGTTATCTTAAATTTAGACGATTTTTTTTTTTTTTAATAAAACTCGGTCTTATCTTTAGTTCTATCTTTATACTACTTCTTTCATCGCTCTATCTTTTATTTGTTGTTTCCTTTTCTCTTCTCTCTTTCTTTTATCTTTCTCTTATTTCCTTTTCAGTTTCTCTTCAGCTCAAAACTAACAGAGAGGAATCAGAGAAATCGAGTGAGAGAAATCGAGAGAAACCAAAGATCAAACCAAAAGTATTTAACTGATTGTGATTTTGTAAACCTAAAAAGTGGTATGAAAACCCTATTTTACAGAGTCGAGAGAAACCAAATTATTTTTTTCTTTTAGCATGAAACCCTCAGAAGAAGATTCAATTGAAGAAGTAAAAACCCTAGAAGATCTATAACCTCAGGTAAGAAATACCCCTTTTATAGAAATCAAAATTACTTTGATTTGTAAACCCTAGAAAATTAATTTCTAATTTTTGTGTTTGAAACTCGTAGAAGCAGATTCAAGTGATTTTTTTAGAAGGTTCAACTGCAAATCCTTGAAGATTCGGGTATAAACTCTAACCTTATTACTTTGTTGTTTTTCTCTTTATATTTTGCAAGTTTTGTGTATTTGTTTATGGTTGTTAACATGTTTGATCTTTAATAAAGGTTATGAGTATGGTAGAGGTCTTAGCTTAATCAATTGAGCTTATGAGTTTGTCTCTTTCATGGTTGGTATTTGATTTATGTTCATATGACTTTGTTTAGTAATGAAATATGGATTTACAATCATTTGAAGCTATTGGCTTGTTATAGTGAAGCGATCTATAGCTTCAAATTGTATGATTTGTAGCTATTATAATATCTCAAACATAATCAGTCAAGCATATGGTTTTGTCTTGTCTCTAAAGTGTTTAAGTATCTTATTTTGTGCAAGCTTTGAAGATTTTGATTCTGGTGTATTATATTTTTGAGTTTCAACTGAATACTGTTGGTTGGAAACTGAAAACTCTCGTGTTTCTTCTTTAGTTGTCTGTCCATGGAAGGTGCATGTTCAGGGTATGTTAAGTTAGCACAAAATACTTGGTTTGTAGTTAGATCGTGCATTTGTGACAGACCTGGTTAATATATGTCTACATTGTATATATCCACTAAACATAAAAGTACTGTATTGGGTGTGTGGTTACCCTTCTTGCATCTGCCTCTTGCTTATTTCACTGGTTGTTAAAGTGTCGAGAATTATTACCTGGTTGTTAGCACGGTGTATTAAAACTTGAAGAAAATAACGCAAGAGACTAACACAACTATTTGTTCTAGTCAACTTTTAATTTCTGACAATTGGATTTATTTCTTTCCGTGGTGGTGCATGGAGACGAAGACAGGAAATCAGATGATACTGAAAAAGAAAAAAAAAAGTCTTTACACATTGATTGCTATCTTTGACAGTATCAAATGCTTAGAAGTGTACTTTATGTAAATAAGCAAATTGTAAGTCCATGTATCCGTTACATCAGATTCATCATATGTTGGTTATTAGTGTTTTGGTGGTCTTACCATATCTCAAGCTATTTTTGTGACTTGATCACTGTGATTTGCAGAATTCGCTTGCAATATGTGACTTTGGAATGTCAATTATCAAAGGCCTGTCTCTAAATCATGATGCATTGTGGAGTCCGAAAAATTAGTTCCCTTACCTGCAGGACTCTATAAACCATGTGAGAAGAAGCTGGAGGTTAATATCTGGTAAGATCTTTGTGCCTTGTTGTGGCCCTTGGCCGTGGATCTTGTGTTTATCAAACTAGCCACTCTAATTCATCTAAGTGCTTCAAATGTAGTTACATAAATTCTTATATCAATTTTCATGAGTTGTTAGTCATTCTTTCTCGGTCACATGCTTCAAACATAGATTCATGAATACCAGCTGTCAAAGTTTGATGATCTGCTAATCGGATTTTCCTTTATTTGTACATAAGCAAGTATTTCTCCCATTGCTTGAATCAGATCTTTAAGTCCTGGAGTATATATATGTACCAATTGTTCAGACGTTCATAAATGCCCTGGAGTTCATATATTGAAGGTATGGAATCTGAAATTAATATTACCTTCAGTAGTACATTAGACCCATATTTGATCGTATTTTATTGTGTAACTTCTATTGTATTTTGCCGTGTAAACATATACACTACGGTCTTGTGCAAGGTCTAACTTGGGAGACTGCTGGACTGCTTATGAAATTCATTTTGCTGTCTAAGTCATTGTTTGCTTTCGATGTATGTGTGGTTATATCTTCAACTGCTATAAGATTAGTAGATGTTGTTAAGTGTTGGCTTTAAGTTTGAAACCATTGTACTTTAAATTTATTTTTCAATTTGGTGTTAATGAGAATTTTGTTACTCACATTATATACTTATGAGATTGCAGAGATACGGTAACTGGAATTAAAGGAGATGAACTCATTCGTTCACGCTGGACTCAAAATTCTTGAAAATGAAGATGGTGAATTTTACTGGTAAAATGCTACTCAACTGTGTGGAGTTATTTTTTAAGTCCTTAGGGAATTATCAATTATGCAGGTGTTTAGAGTTGTAGGATTTATGGGAAAATGACTTGAGATTCCAAAGCCTTTTTACACTAAGTGAACTGTTTATTAAATCGTGATAGTTACATTAGATTTTTATATATAATAAATGTTGCTTACTTAGTATTCTAGCGATGGTGTACCTGATTTAGTTTTTTTTTTTAATATTTGAAGTTGCTTCATTTGCAGATTGCACCTAGCTCAAGTGAGCCAACAACTGATGATGACCAACACAACTTCTTCACAAGATACAAGCATTAGTAACACTTATGATGTCTGTGGGTTTGATTGATATAAGTTTGCCTCGTAGGTATAACCTTATAAGATTGAGAATGAGCTTGGAACCACAATTTCCAATAGGAGTAAGTTAAAGATGGCCGTACACATCCAGAAAGGTAAAATTCGAAAAACCTCCATGTTTTATCAATTTGAGCTTGTTCAATTTTTAAAGTATCGATGTATATACATTTGTTTGTTTTTGTGTGAATGAAGAATCGACTCTACATCTTGTTTTAAGGCTATGTTGTAGGATTATTGAACCATGTTATTTGATGGCTTTAGCAAGGAAGTTCAACCAGGACAAGATGATCTCACGCAAGTAAGCTGAATCTTTCACACTTATCACCCTTGTAAATGAATTGATAATCATGTGATAGGTAGACGATATATAACAGAGGCGGAAAATAGACATCTAAGAATTTGAATTGATTGATAAAAGTTCAAATAGTAGGTATAACATTATAAGACTGAGATTGAGTAGGGAACCACCATTATGTTGTGCATTTATGTGGTGCTTTTACAATTCAGAAATTTAACTTAAAAATTTAGACTTTTGTTTTCCTTTTGTAAGTTTTTGCATTGATGTGTATGTGTCGGAGTGATGTTATCTTGAAATTCCGATTCTATGTGATTTGGTTGCAGATGATATGCACGTCTTCGTCCTCGTGCTGCAACTGCAGGAAGAAGAAATGTGGACACAACAGCTGGGTATTGCTTTTTATGCTTTTTCAATAAATTTTGCCATTTATTTCCATTTGTAGTCTGTCAGGTTTGTGATGTTCTCTATGATATTGCATATTTTAACTCGTGTATTCATTTGCTTGTTTAAACTGCAGTTGAGGTCAAAGAAAAAGATCAAGTATATGTAATCCTGAATTTTGGTAGGTGCAGAGCTAGAGAATTTGTTTTCTAACTTGGTTGGTACTTTTACTTCCAAACAATTAAAATTGTGTGTTTTACTCAAAATATCGTACTTGAAATTTGTGTAACAGGTCTAATTTCAATCCCTGTTACTGTTCTTATGGAAAGATCAGATTAAGATGCTCCAGTTAAGGTATATCTTTTCCTTATGTATGGAAATTGTGTTCATCTGATCTTGTCTTGTTTTTTTTTGTATTGTTTCTTTGGTATGTAAATTGACCCCTAGAGATGTTCCGTTTACCTCAGGTGGCATTATAAGGAAATCAAGAAGACAGAGTTGGATAAGCATAACATAATTTTAGCGAACAAGTTGTAGGTGATTCATTTCTTAATTTTGTAGTTGTTTGAGACCTCAAACCCATTTTCGATATGTGAATCTTGTTTACTACCTTTCCAAGTTAAGTGTCATGTTTCCATCCGAATTACGAGTAGTGGGATTCAACAAGTTGTACGATAATTCCTTTCTTAATTTCCTGTAGAAATGTAGATGAAGTCCCATGATGTAGATTGAACAAGTTTATGGGAAGTACCATGTTATTCAGTACCAAAATATGCTCAACTTTGATCCAGAATTGTAGTGAGAGACTTGCAGTTATAGGAAGCTGTTTTTTGTTATAATTTTGAGTATCTTACCTCTGTAATTATGACTTATGAGATTGATCATGTTTGAATTGTTCTTTCATATTTGATGGAAAATGGAATGGCTGGCAGCTTTTGCTGGATGCCTGTATTCAGGTGCATAAAATGAAATGTGCGGGTGCGGGAACTTTTGATTCTGGATTTCTGGGAATTCCAAATTCAAAAATTCAGTTTTTTTTTTAAAGCTATTTTAATTTTGAGACGCATATATGTGTATTACAAAAAAATTCTATAGGTGGCAAAATATTTAAGACGGATATTTATGTGTTTCCTATGAAACTAAGCGACATTAGATAAACGTCTCTTAATTAATTTATATGTCGCACTAAAAAAGTGTCTCTAACTAATTTAAGAGACGTTTAAAAAGCGTCGCTTTAGTTAATTAAGAGACACTTATAAGTGTCTCTTGAGGCGTCTCAAAGCATTCTGGACGCACGATTTGAGACACTTATATGTGTCTTTTAAATTCATAACAAAAGATATAAATGTCTCAAATCTGGCCAAATGGTGTACTGAAAGGAGTTCGATTATCTCTTTGTTCGTGAACGTTCTCTCGCAGGCTCTTTCCCTGTGTCATCCAGGGTTGTGACTTCTTCTTATTCTTCTTCAAATGAAGCGTAACTAGAGCCCCTAACTTGCACTTGCTTTCAATCCAGATATTGATGAGCATATCTCTCTTCCGACAAAGTAGCAGTCGCACCACCGGCTGGTGGTTTTGTTTCTTGAACTGCTCTTTCTTTAGCGGAACGATCAAGAAGTTCTTCTTTTTCTACCCTTGTTGTATCTGATTCTAATGCTCAGGATCGTCTTTCTAGTCTGCGATGAGCTACTTACTTTATTTAGGAAAAGTCCCCTACTCTATCTGCACCAAGAAATGAATTAATTGGGTAATAAGTGTGAAATTGAGATCGTCCAAGTACTATTCTAAACAATCAGGTTCATTGACTCTATTGTCTATACTTTCTGATTGTGAGGAGATATATATATAAACTCTATGTACATATTGTCAAGGATCATTAAGTTAGTATACTTACAATTGTATTAGGCTTTGTCTTTTTTTAAGATCTCTTGGAGTTGTCATGAATCTGCTGGTGAAGTTTTGATTTGAACTTGTATTAAGTTGGAAAAGTTTTGATTTAAACTTGTCCAGTTTAGCAATAACACCATCAAAAATCATCTTATTGCGCAAGTTCTGTAAGCCAGACCTAATGGTCATAGTTGCGAAAAACCAATCCTTGATCATGCGACTTCCACCCTTTGCAGCCTTGTAACATTCAATAAAGTCATATACACGACGCAAATTAAAAATACGAGAAATTCAATTCCATAACTGTTTCACAAAACTATAGTCCCATAAGAGAATCTTCACCCGTTTTACAAGATACACAATGATTGGTCGTGGAAGTTGGCAATCTTTCTTGGACTCTATCAAAAGTTGCACAACACTCTTATCGTAAAAGATTTTTAGTTTCATGTTATAAAGGTTTGGTGATTAGTCTTTCTCAAAATAATATTTTCCCCTGCAAGATTAGTATATCTCTTTTGAATCAATTCCGTAACAGATTTAATAGAAAAAAGGCCCTTTTGGTTAACCATCCATGCTCTTGCATCATACCCCCTAACTTTAGCAGGAAGAGAATGAACGACAATACCCAAAGACTCCATAATACTCTTCACAACATTAGGGATGGTCCAAGTCTAATAGATAATTATATCATATACCCTTGAACAAAACAGATTATACGCAAAGTTGGGAATGCCTACCAACTCTTTCATGTTTGAATTATAATACCAATTGTCAAAAAAAAAAAAAAAAAGTATTTGTCCCATCACCATATTAGATACTTGATATTCTGTTCCACTTCAGCTACCCGACGAATATCAAGAAATATGAAAGACCGGATTTTGTAATCAATAAGATCTCATGAAAATGAGAGGGTACCAAGTACACCACCAATTTTTTCGTTCGGCAACCTATATGGGAAAAACCTAATATAATTGCAAGGAGACCAACTTAATTATCCTTGACAATATGTATATATGAAAACGTGGGGGTACCAAAATACACCACCTATTTTTTCTTAGGAAAAATGTATGGACTAAACTCAATATGATTTCGAGAGTTCAACTTAATGAATCTCAATCAAGGAATTATATGAAGAGATTATATCTCTTTCTCTCACAATCAGAAAGTTTACATAACCAAGTCCGTGAACTTGACTATGTGTGAGAGTACTCGGACGATCTCAAAAATCAATATCCAAGAATCAATCAAGTCGTATCCAACAAACAAGGATGGATGTATCTACTTTGAATGATTTACGTACAACCTGTGATATTTCAATTATAAAGATAAACAATATAATGCGGAAAAAGAAATAACACATACACCATAAATTTTGTTAACGAGAAAACCGCAAATGCAGAAAACCCCCGGGACCTAGTCCAGATTTGAACACCAAACTGTATTAAACCGCTGCAGAAACTAGCCTACTACAAATTAATTTCGGACTGGAATGTAGTTGAGACCGAATTAAACCCTCACGACAATTCAGTTACAGTCGCTCCTTACGCCTCTTGAATCCCAAGAGGACTTTGCGCAATTGATTCCCTTAGCTGGCGTCCTTTACAACCTAAGAGTTCTTCAACTCAATTGAAGACTTTAAACTAATCTGCCTTCCACAGATAAGCCTATATGTGTGATTTCCTTTTTGATCGTAGATCAAGGTGAGACTGGAAATCGATAGCAATTGAAAAAGTCTAGCTAACCTCAAAATCTAGACTTATGTTTCCCAAAGAGCAGCCTAGATTATTATTCACCTCACAAGTATTAAACCTGTGGAATCACAAAATCTGAGACAAAGAGAACTTTACGATTTATATCTATCTTGTTCGAGTGAGCAGCTCAACAATCAAACAAGATCAGGACACACGAACTATCAAGATAAAAGATAGTTGGACCTGGCTTCACGAATCCATATGAAGTCTTTTTAGTCGCTAAACCCTATAAGGGTTTTAGGAAGAGGACGACTCTAGTTTACAATTAGGACACACAATGATAGTTTCGGGATTCAAAGATCCCAGTTGCTTGAAGTTCCCCTTATATAGACTTTCAAAGTATATGTTGTTTTAGATCTAAACTAAGATAACTTTGGAACCAAGCAAACAATATCCACAGTTACATGAATCTTTGAAATGAGATTAACATAACAAGATATATACTTTGGTTAGGATGAACCGTAACCGAACCATGTATAAAGACATTGTTCATGGATGGTTAGCTGAAACTAGCCGATTGAACCATAAGCTTAATCATTTACATAAACACTTAATACTTTTAAGTTTGAATCATAACCATAGGTTATAATGCGATCAATCATGTCTATATAGTGTTTTTAGAGAATTATTAAAATGCTAGTTATCTCACAGAAATAATTTTGTGTGCATCTGAAAATATTCGACAGGGCAAGTACGTGTACCAGGTACGTGTACTCTATCTTGTTCGTGACTATTTTTATTATGGTACATGTACCGGGTATGTGTACCCTTTAGAAAAAAAACAAGTTTTGGATCTTATGGAACTTTTCTAGTTTGCGTACCGGGTATGGATACCACACCGGTTTCAAAACCAAAAGTTCTTTTTCTATGCATACTAGGTATGCATACCAATCCAGTTTCACGAGTTCACAGACTTGTTGTGGTATGGATACCGGGTATGCATACCACTAAGTCACTGTCAACATATAACTACTCCAGTACGTGTACTGAGTACATGTACTACGTTTCCGAACCTATAACAATTTTCATTAGTATGTGAACTGGTATGCATATTGTCATGTATCCAGATTTACACTAGATCTAAATCAATTCAAAATATTCCCAAATAACATCAATGACACATATCACTGTTCCAGGCTATTTTCAAACGATAATCTTGAATCACGATTTAGATTATGAACAATAAATTGCTCTTAACCGAAATTCATCAAGTATGAACAAATGTTCATTAAGCTTAGTCATATATATTTTGAGAACTAATTACCAAGATAAACTTGACTCAAAATTCTTGATATGCTTGTAATAGTCTAATTAGTCATGCGACAACGTCTCATAGATAGAAGGATGAATATAACTTGAGAAATAGGTTGTTCAGTCTTCACTTACCTTTTGTTGAAGAAGTTATCCAAAAGCTTCGGTTGATCTTCGCCTTCAAAAGGCAGAAGCATTGATGTCCGATTCTCAACTACACACTTCTATCATAATCCGAGGCTTAACTAATTGTAGACTAGAAATCAAGATATAATTTTGATCAACTAAATTTGACAACAAGCTTGATATAGCAACACTTGTGAGTTCGACTGAGCAGTGCTCTAACAATATAAAGTTTATATCTATATCTCTTCTCAATCATAAAGTCTAGACAATGGAGTCCCTGAGCCTGATTGTTAAGAAGTTTACTTGGACGATCCCAAAAATCAATATCCAAGATCAATCTTGTCGTATCCAATATATTCAGATCCAAATTCTTCCAAGTATGAAACTTGTTATCAATCTTTCAAGATAAGAATTATACAAAAAACGAGTCTCATAATTTATATTAATTATACGACGTATCTACTAGAATTGAATATATACTACTTATGTGAATCCCACTGATAAAGATAAGTAATATAATGAGGAAAAACACAAGACACCGAAAGTTTTGTTAACGAGGAAACCGCAATAGCAAAAAAACCCCGGGATATCGTCCAGATTTGAACACCAAATTGTATTAAACCCGCTACAGACACTGGCCTACTATCATACTTCAGACTAGAATATAGTTGAGACCGAATCCATTCTCCAAGCGATTCAGTTACACTTGCGTTCATTACGTCTCTTGAACCTCTCAAGAATTTACGCAATTGATTCCCTTAGCTTTTGCAACCTTTGCAACCTAAAAGTTGCTTCAACCTAAGTGAAGATTTTTTATACCAAACTGTCTATAACAAATAATCCTATATCAAAGATCAAGGCTTGGAAATCTATATGCAATAGACAAAGCTAGCAAACCTCACAAATCCGGAACACTTATACCCATTTAGGCGAGAAGCCTAGATTCGTAACCACCTCTCGAGAACAATCTTAAACCGATCAAGTAAGAAGAATTTTATATATCTATCTTGAGGAATCACAAAGTCTGAAACGAAGAGAACTTTGCGGTTTTTATTTATCTCGTTCCTGGAAGAGATTACTAAAACATGATAACAGAATGAACAAGATTAGGATACACAATATATCAAGGTAAAGATAGTCGGACCTTGCATGGTCAATATAGGACGACTATCAAGGTAAAGATAGTCGTAGACCTAATTATGTTTCTCAGAGGAAACCTTGGTCAATATAGGACGACTTTAGCAATCAACTAGGACACAAAGTGTCAAGGATTGAATTTCCAGTTGAATGAGTTTTTTTTATTTGTAGATGTTTGAGACTGAGGGTTGCTTAGAATTCAAGCTAAGATAACTTGAGATTCAAGCAAACTCTTTCTCTATTTAGATGAAACTTTAATTAGGGTTTCAAGTAAGCATTTGAGAAGTTTGACTTGACATCACATAAAAGAGTATACACAAAATCCGGTACGTAAACCGTATATAATGATAGTTCTTGGCAAATATTCCTTCCGAACTAATAAGCAATATCGTGTTCATTTAAACACTTAAGATTTTAATTAAGATGCATATACACAAGGTGTTTCAGTGATCAATGATCTCTTCGAGGTATTTATGAGAGTTATAGGAATGCTAAACATATTTGAAAAATAAGTATTTGAGCACCTGCTAATATTTGCTGGGACCGTTGGTGAAACGGTTCTTGAACCGTGAATTTAGGGCGTTGCGGTTCGTGAACCCTTCAGCGACCCATGAACTCATATGTCAACGGTTCGTGAAATGGGTTCGCCAACCGTTTCCTTTCACCAATTTCAGATCACTATGGTTCTTGAACCAGGTTGGTGAACTGTCTCATTCTGAACTTACGATTTGCGAACTGGTTAGCCAACCTACCGGTATTCAGAAACTCAGATATCTATAGTTCGCGAGATGGTTCGCCAACCTACCCTGAGTCCAAATTACAGTGGTAATGAATTTCTCTCTTGATGTCTGAAACCTTCCCAAATGGCATAGATATAAACATTATTGCTTTAGGGATTTTCAAATAATCCACAATATTAAATTTTGAACAATAAATTGTTTCAAACTAATATTATTAAGGACCAATGAACATCCATTGCTTGAATCGAGATGTTTAACAATACAAGCTTGACTTGAATTTTCTTCTTTGCAATAAATCTATTAGAAGTCATACGACATAGTTTCATATAGATAGAATGGTAAAGCTTGTGAGCAAAATAGAATGGTTCAATCTTCACATATCTTGTTCGTGAAGTTCTCCAAATGTCTTCGCTGATCTCGAGTCTTCGAGGGTTATTAGAGTGATGTATGATACTCATCTACCAACTTCTATACCTAGTCCGAGACTTGACTTAGTAGACTATAAATCAAGATACAATTTTGTTCAACTAACATTGACAACAAGCTTGAGATAACAAAACTCGTGAGTTCAACCGAGCAGAGCCCTAACATTTCCATTCAGCTTTAAAAATTTGACAAATAAATTTTTTGCTCAAGTCTTATTGGAATGCACGGTTCTCCACCAAAGCTTCGTGATCAAAGCTTTATTCACCAAGTCTCGTAAGACCCAGGCCGCCCTCATCATAAGGACATCATAACTTGTCGTAGGCAATAAAAAAGCATTTACTAGTTTTGGAATCCCCAGCCCAAAGCAAATTATGAATAACAACTTCACAATCACGTAGGCTATGAAGTGGCCATTTATAAACAGCCGTGACATGAATGGGGGAAACTGGTAATAACAGATGTAACTTGAACGGTTCTGGTCGGAAAAAATAACATCCTGCCCTTCCAACCTACAAAAGTATCACTTATTTCCTCCACCACCAATCGATACTTAACAACTCCACGCATAAACCATATACTAGAGTATTTTTTATGCCAAACGGAGGTCTAAAATCTTATGTATCACTAAAAGAAAAAAATCACCCTTTATTGGAGATGCTCTAATATAACGATCATGGAAGCAAGCTATTTGAATCCCAGCCAAATTCCCAACATTATCCCTCTGCATAGCCGTACCACCACCAAAGTAAATTTTACACTTGGCCTAACCAACCACCTGACCTGAGGACTGAGCATAAAACCAAAATTAGTCAAGGAGTTCAAAAGATTAGTCAAGCTTTTCCTATTCCCTTTACAGAAAACCAAAATTAGTCAAAGATTAGTCAAGATTTTCCCATCATGCATTTCCGAGTAAAAGAGGAGACTCTTCCTCTTTCCTTTTTCCTTCTTGACCAGAATTATTCATCCCAAATTTTCCTTCGACTCTACATATTCTTCCTCTTTCCCTTTTCCTTCATTTCCCCCCAAATTAGAGAAAAAAGCTTCACTCTAAATATCGAACCTAAACTAAACCCTAACAATTCCAAAATCTATCTTGAAAAATCCCCAATTCCTTCCAAAATGTATCGCATTAGTCGTTTATTGCTACAATCTAGAAGACTTATACATACAGCATCTCATAATCCACCAAGTGAAGCATTAAAGAAAACAATATCAGAAATGAGGAAAAAGAAGAACATGAATCACCGTATTAAAAAGAACGAGTTTTTAGTTGATGTACCAAATTCAATGGCTTATTTAGATACACTTAAAATGCCTGTGGTTCTTACTGCTGTTGCTGTTGCTCTGTTCGCTAAAGTTCTCATGATGGTACGTAATGCCCTTTTTATGAAGAATTTATTAAGTTTTTGCTGTTTTGAATTCTGCAGCTAATTCTTTGTAGAACAGCATCAGTGCATGTATGTCCCTATGAACAAAAATTTATAGAGTTGTAGCCTTTTTGACCTGTTGAAGTTGAAATTATAGCCAATGTATTGTAGAGCATCATTAGTTAGCCATTTAGTTGTATTTGTATGATGCGGGTGTTGCGCTTGGTGCCTTGGCTTGTAATAAACCAAGTTGACATGTGTTGACTATATAAGAACGTAGATATGTGCCTTAGCTTGTAATAAACCAAGTAATTTGTTCTTAGACCCCTTTGAATGTGAAAGAGCACTAGAATAATCAATCTTCTTGATAATTTTTGAAGACTATGAAGCTATATTGTGGTTATGACTTAATGAAGTTGAATTCTGTAGCCACTGCCTTCGTAGAAAACATCGCTTAACCATTTAATCGTATATAAGATTGTGGACGTGTCTTAGTCTGTATAAGCAAGTAATAAACCAAGTCATTTTTTGTTCGACCCCTTATAATGGGATAATGAGTCTTCTAGATAAATTTGTTAGAAGGGTATTTGTTAGAAGTCAATATCTAGAAGGGTACATCGTATTTGTTAGAAGTAATAAACCTAGAAGGGCACATCGTATTTGTTAGAAGTCAATAGCTAGATACCTCTAGCGTCTGTATCAGCAGGGAACGTTATGTTGAAGATAAAATGTATATGATGAAAACTCTCTGGAGTCAAGGTCTTAAGTTCCTTGATTAGAGTGAAATTTAGTAAAAGCACTGTGGAGTTGATTGGTGATTTAAAGTAAACGAATGTGGATATCTTAGGCTTAGTTTGTAAAGCAAGTAGTGAACTTAGTCCTCTGTTCGTCGACCCCTTAGGATGTAGAAGATCAATGGATAGTGAGTCTTCTAGACACAAATGAAGCCTATATTGATTCTATCCGAAACTAGTAGCTAGACGCTAGAGGTTGAAAACTCCCTCAAATTAAGCTTTAAAGTTTCATAAAATGGAGTGAGATGTAGGAAAAGAAACATGTAATTATTAAAGGGTAAATCTGGAACTTTGGGAAGAGAAAAATGGCATTTAACACCTTGCATCCGTACCCACTTCTTCACTGTATACTGGTGGTTTAGTGCTCTTTATGTGATTTTTCGTCTCCTCATTTGTGTATTGCTTTGAATGAAGATCCATTTTAGGACTGTACCTTTAATATCTCTGTTGATCTTCTTTTTCGGCAGTATGATGAATCAAAATCTCAAGAGAGGATTGAGCGCAAAATTAGGAATGCTCCTGAAGGTCAGGGGACAGTTAGGATGCTTGGTCCTGAAGAATGGGAGGAAATCCAAGAAGTGAGGCCAAGGACTCCTTTCGAATCCAAGCTTGCTCGCCCAAATGCACGCTTAAGAACAGATGAGCCACTTCGTTTGGTGAGTCATCTATACAACTTTGTTTGATAAGTTCAAACTCCAGCACGTTAACACTGATATGTTCATCAATCATCATTATTATTTTGAGCTCCTTTTAAATCTATGACCAGTAGTTTGTTGACAGTGACACAAAGTTGGTAACGTTTTCATCATAACTTCAAAATTGTTCATAATGTCTCTAGCACTACAGACTGGTCCATTGGCAGGTTGACTCACTAGGGTGCATTTTTCTTATGTATGCTTGAAACACTGAAAGTTCCAAAGTCTTAAAATGAAGTAATTATGAAACAGTAGGGGTTATCATGACAGCTGTTCTCAGTTCCAATCTATAAGCTCTTGCCAAATGTCAACATCTTTCACTGACTGTTTCTTGTCAATGTGAGCTTGTATATCTCTGCAATTACACAACTTCAGGATAAATGTGAAGCACTGGAAGTAAGAGTTAAGATCAACATGATATTAGTGGAAATCAGTTTCCAATTTAAAAAAGTTAGATTTAGGGTTCTCTGCAACCTTGGAGGTGCACAGGGATACTCTCCGAGGAAAGTCCGACTCAGAGAGCTTACTGATGAAACAGAAAAGAATAGCTTATAGTGATCCATTTAACAATTATGGTGAGCCTCTATGGATGGCCGCTAGGGCTATCCTCACTGCACCACCTATTTTATTGTTAAGGTGCCCAGCTACCGGTAATCAAACTAAATAAGTTTCTCACTCTCATCCTCCTATCTTGCAAAGTAGGTCAGTTCACTAGAAATCCCTTGTAATTAGAATGTTTGGTTCTCCTTCATGGACATAAATATTGTAGTTTTCTGCAGCAAGATCCAGATAAAGTAGGATAATGAAATTAAACCCTTCACTGTGCTGCAACATCTGGCCCTCCTCTCTCTTTTCACTATTCTGATTATGTTCACGTCAAGGGAAACTTATTGCATGAGTAATTGATGTTTTGAAGTGAAAGCTAGGGTTCAGGGTGAGTGTACTTGAGTTGTTTATTATGTCTTTGGATTTTGATGCGAAGCAAATATTGCAGAAGTTGCTTGCTAGTATCATTTTGGAAATGACAAATGCTTAGCACCCAATGATCACGTTCTTGTACTATGACACACTCATTTAATTTTTGTGCCCCAGAGAACAAATATGGTATACTTATATGGTGATGTGCAGGGGGATGTTAAGGATTGGGGAATCGATGTGCTCACCGATGCACTTAGTAGAGTAGAAGAAAGCGTCAGACACGGTGCCAAATAATCATTTCGATTTCCAACTACAACTAATGAATGCAAATTTCCAATTCCTGATGGAGCATTGAGGATTCAAGCATGTTAGGCCTCACGTTGATCAAAGTATTGTGTTGAAGCATCGAGCTCCTTATGGTCATATGAAGCAACAGGATGATGGATCAGATGGTTAGTATAAATACTGAAGACTTATAGTACACCTCTTATTGCATACTATAAAGAGCAGTATGGTCAATCTGAACACTTATTTTGTTCTCTTATTTTCTGGGGGAGCTCCTTGTATGCTGCATAAGTTTCAGTATTTGTTTTGGCTGTTTCACGAGCAAATGATTGGTGGTGGCTGTGGGTGGCAACCTGGTTTTGGATGACAGATACTTGAGTGATGCTCATGGGGCTAGTCTTATTTCTTGTTTTTCTTTTTACCCACGGTGCTTTGTATAGATAGAGTTGCCTTACTCTGGTTTTGGGGCAGAAATTACTTTTGCCATCCTTTTTCTATTTGTTATACTGATAGATTTTGTATCGGAAACGTGGAGAACGGCAAACATACTCTTTGGTAGGTGCCTTTGCTCTTATCATATGTCGTAATTGTCTGCATTTTTCTCGAGATTCTCAAACTACAAACTAATAGCAGCAGACAGCTTGGTGAAAATACTGATTCAGATCATATGAATTCAATGCAAGGTAAAGTCAATCGCCTTTGTTCCCCACCAGCTTCTCCTCATTCTCCTCTTGCTAGTGCATTTGAGAGTGCTGAGGGATTGTACATATGTTGGGAACAAACCAACCTTTTTGCTTGCTCATCGAGATGACCCGAGTGTATCCTGCGTGGTGGTTAGTAAATGCAGGCCCAAGCCCCAAGGTGTTAGTGGTGCGGTGAAACATTTTGGTAATTTATTAATTTCTTAGTTTCACTTATGCCGATAACAATGGACATTAGGCTGTATTTTTCAGTCATATCTATCTGTGTCCGTATTTTTGGTAAATTGGGTTCCATCTTCTGGATACCAGATATATCGGTATTATTGGATAATTCTTTTTACAATATTAGTATATCCTAAAGTTTGGATATATTCAATGAAGATTTGGCCAAATTTAATTTCTAAGAACTGTGATTCACCCTATCAGGTAACAGATAAAGTCACTTAACAGATAAACTGTGATTTTATTTTTATGTACATTTTTCAGCATTTCAAATTTTAAAGACTCTCGATTAACCAATAGAAATCAGAGCTTGGCTAATACGTAACTTGAAAAATAGATTTACTTAGGATAATTATTTACTTGAAAACTCATAATACAGCTAATAATATCTGAAACAGTTGAATACATCTGTTTATCCAATCTTTAATATTTGTTTTATCCAAATCCACTGAAGGTCTCGTTGTATCTATAAATACACACTCTCGTTCACCTCATCAGCCTACATTAATAGATCTAGCTAGGGAACGAGAAGAGAAAGTTATACACAGTAAATTCTTTTTATTGCTTTTGTTTATTATCAGCAATGGCGGGCGGAGACTTTTCTTCTTCCGCAGGAGGGAATAAAGAATACCCTGGAAACCTTACGGGTTATGTTTTCTTCACTTGTCTTATTGCTGCATGTGGTGGTCTTATTTTCGGATACGATATTGGTATCTCTGGTAAGTTTTTCTGGTTTCTAATCCATATGTTTTTGATATGTATGTTTGATTCTCTTTTCTTTTATATGTTTTTATAACTGCACTGAATATGATTCATGATATATGTGTATAGGTGGAGTTACTGCAATGACACCATTCCTGAAGGAGTTTTTCCCAAAAGTTTACAGACAACAAAGTGGTGCTGAATCGGCTAACCAGTACTGTAAATTTAACAGCGTACCGTTGACTCTATTTACATCATCTTTGTATTTAGCAGCTTTGCTAGCATCACTTGTTGCCTCCACTATAACTAAGAGGTTCGGACGCAAAATCACTATGTTTTGCGGAGGTTTAGTCTTTCTTATTGGTGCTGCCATTAACGGTGCTGCTATGAATATTGCAATGCTTATCATCGGACGTATGTTGCTCGGTATCGGTGTTGGTTTTGCTAATCAGGTAACGTTTATTTTCTGTTCGTCACTGGCTTTAAGTTGTATGTTTAACTATGGTATTTCGACCATGGCATAGTGTTAACATGGGTTTGTCATATATTTTGGTTTACAGTCTGTGCCGCTATATCTTTCAGAGATGGCACCATATAAATACAGAGGAGCACTCAATAGTTCCTTCCAATTGATGATTACAGTTGGAATATTCGCAGCAAATTTACTAAATTACTTTACGGCCAAGATGTCTAATGGTCAAGGGTGGAGAGTAAGTTTGGGTCTAGCTGGTGTACCTGCAATTATAATGACTGTTGGTGCAATTTTCCTACCTGATACTCCTAATTCCATCATCGATCGAAACAAACCAGAAGAAGCTAGGAAACATCTCCAGCGTATTCGTGGCCCTGATGTTGACATTACCGAAGAATATAACGATTTACTTGCTGCGAGTAAGGAATCTAATAAGTATGCAGGCCAGAGCCAGTGGACCAACTTAATGCAGAGAAGATACAGACCTCAGCTAGTTATGTCCATACTTATCCCATTTTTCCAACAATTTACTGGTATTAATGTGGTTATGTTTTACGCACCGGTTCTCTTTAAGACTATCGGGTTTGGTGAATCCGCCTCGCTTATGTCTGCTGTGATTACTGGTCTGGTTAATATGGTTGCTACATCTGCCGCAATCTATCTTGTGGACAAAAAGGGAAGAAGGTTTTTGTTTCTTGAGGGTGGTTGTCAAATGTTTATCTTTCAGGTACTATAGCTACCTCCTCTTTTCTTCTCCATATTTTTTTTTTTACGAACAAGCCTAGTTTAATAGTTCACTGAATCGTATATATGTTAATGTTTCAGATGCTTGTGGCTATTTTGATATGGATTAAATTCGGAACAGACGGCATTGGAACAATACCTAAAGGGTATGCGGGCCTCCTTGTTGCCTGCATTTGTATCTTTGTGGCAGGATTTGCTTGGTCATGGGGTCCTCTCGGATGGTTAGTACCTAGTGAGATATACCCACTTGAGATCAGATCAGCAGCTCAAAGTATCACTGTTGTTGTGAATATGTTCTTCACATTCGTAGTTGCACAGATCTTCTTGAGCATGTTATGCACTATGAAGTTCGGATTGTTCTTCTTTTTCGGAGGTTTTGAGGCAATCATGACTGTTTTTATCTACTTCTTTTTACCTGAGACCAAAGGGATTCCGATCGAAGAAATGTCTAGAGTGTGGAAAAATCACTGGTATTGGGGAAGATTTATTCCTCAAGATGTCGAGTTGGAGAACAAGCGAAAATCTTTGGAACCTTGAAAGGAAAGGACACCGGATTCAGTGAAGAGTAGTTTTTTTCTTTGTTTTGGTATCAGTTAGTTTTATTTCATAGACAATTTTTTTTTCATTTTTTTTTGTTAGCTTTATATAGATAGCCAATTTTCCCAAAATATTATCTTAAGTTTTAGAGGCTGAGGCTGTTGGATGGTACTTGAGAGTTTTGTTATATGTGAAAATGCGCATAGTTTTTTTCTGAATCAAGTGCAACTATTGAATGCTTCTTCTAAAATTGACTCTTATCGCCAATTTGCCATGTACTAAGATTTTTAATTTAACTACCACTTGAAAGGCATCCGCCACGGGATTTTTGTACCAACATCATCAGTATTAGAAAGGCAACATGGGTTTTGACAGTACTTGTGGGCTTGCATGAAATTGCATAGACTACTAATGGTAGAGAATTCTAACAATTTCATGCTATTACTTTTGCTTATCTCGCTAACACTGTTGCCGATTAATGGTAGAGAAATCAAGAGTCAAACTTTCTCAGTAATTTTACTGTCTAGGACTTTTTGTAAGAGCATTTTTTTTTATCATTTTTACCGTTTCGGCTAAATCCTCTAAGAGTTGAATATCTGGTCTCCAAGTCGCGAATTACATCCCAAGAGCTATGTTTCATAAGAAGACAAAAAAGAAGAAAACATCTCCAAGAGCCTGTTCCTCAGCACGATTCCCTTTTTTAGTACATGCAGTCATGCATCTAGTTTTATAGCTAATTCTCTCTCCTTAGGCTGAGTCTAACCGTGGTCCAAGATTCAAGCTATTTCCAAGATTCCATGGATCCACGTCATGCGCTTTTTAATCGTTTTTCAAATACTCAAAAATGCGTTTCAAATGACGTATTGTGTGATCGGTCCATGCGTTGCGTTTCAAATCATGCGTGTTGACCGTGTTAACCACGTTGACCGGTCAAAGCGCTGTTTCAAACTGCGTGTGGAAGAATATCCTCGTAAATTATTCTCTGATACGCATTTAGGAACTGCGTGTTATGCTTTTTTCATACGCAGTTTGAAACTGCGTACCTTGGGTACTTCCAACTTGGATCCAAGCTAAACGCATCACTCACTCTGGATCACGCTCACTGTTTACCTATTAACGACACTTCTACAGTGTTTAATGTTGGATCCTGGATCCCATTGGAGCCAGGCTTAACGAGAGGATGCTCATGAGCACGAGTGTTCGGGGTACCCAAGTTTGCATTTGCTTTTTTTTTTTTTTTCTCTTATGCAAGCAAAATTTATTATTAATTATTCGAAACAGTTACGAGAGTATCTTTCCTTATCCAGTTCATAATGTACAGCGGAAAGTTGTCATAAAATTTAAAATTTCCCCTCTATCTCTAGCTTTTTTGGCAATAAAATGAGCAAGATTATTAGCGAGTCTGTGCACAGACTTACAGAACCAAAATTGGTGACCACCCATTATTTGCTTAATGTCTAAAATAGAACCTTGAGTTGACCAGTGAACACTAGGATTAATCTCATTAACTTACTTTACTACTGACTCACAATCTGACTATAGTACAGCCTTTTTCAGTCCCAAGCTTTTAGCCCAATTTACTGCTTCCTCCATAGCCCAGCACTCCAGTTGTTCAGCACCACATTCAACATTTAGTCCTCTACCATAATATCTCTCTTTTGCTCCGATACAGAAACCTGCAGAATTCCTAATCGTTAGACCAATACTGACAATCCCTAAAATCTCATTAAAAAAGCGTCCATGTTTATTTTATCGAAATCTTGAACAGAGGGAACCCAACTCTGGATCTGCATACTAGAATTATCGTTAGTTTTATGATCGAATTTTATATAGTGGTAAATAGAGTTGTCGTTCACGCGGACTTTGTTGAAATTGATTTTAGGATTTAATAAAGAAAAATAATAAAAATAGAGAAAATATACAATTTATGTCACAAGATGAAGAGAGTTACTGGGACTCCTGGATTCCACCAATTCTCACATTCATGCGGTTCATCTATTAATTCCGGACAATTAAAGCTCATAAAATAACAAACATCGACTCTAATTCTTTGTCAAGGTAGATTTTATAAAGTATTATGTGTAATTCACAAGCATGACGCATCTAAAGTACCTAAGACTAAGCATGCGACATCTAACGAATTCACAAATAATCAAGAAAAATCATAAATCAATTATAATAGTGCAAATAGTCATAAAGGAATTAAATAGAATTACCACATGGGTGCAAAACAGCTTCCTCCGTTGTCCCAGTGATGGGTTCTAGCTCCGCATGGTGGAAACACACTCAAACAGATAATTCATAGCTCAAATGGTGTTTTTATTGAGGAAATAAGATAAGACAGAGATTCGGAACGCTGTATGAGCGTCACAGAACACACTGTTACAAATAAAACCTAAAGAATTGTTGCCAACGAAGATATACGTTACAGCTCAAAATAAAACCGTTACAAATTTTCTGCCACTATCACTGTTCATAAACGACAGCTATATTGTGTCTGTTCTTCGTATTCTTCAGAAAGACACTCTTTATGTGTCGCCTGCAACTACTTCTTCCTGCTACTGCTGCAACTCCTCCTGCAGCCTGATTCTTCATCCTCAGCCTACCCCCTAACTCTCTCCCCGCCTTCTATAGCTCCCACAAGCCCCTTTATACTCAACAGACGCATCCAATCTCCGAGTAAATGCGAATATCTTCTCTTTAATGATCTCGGGTATTCACGGGAAATAATTTCCTGTTTATCTCTTGCACGCGAATTCTGTTGATTCTCTCGTGTTTTCCTGCATTCCACACACTCCTACGCGTTGAAACAAGTTTCAGCAACAACCAAACTATCCAAAAATAGCCACAAAATCCCGAGTTATATCCTCGAAATATTCTTCCCCTGTTGCATCGAGATTCATGATTTCCTTCCTTATTTTACGATTCCAAATGACATACCATTCTTGTTTGAACGAAACAGGACATATCCAACCAATTCTGCCGATTAAGTCTCACTAAATCTCTCCCATAATCAATATTGAAAATACGCAGGTGAAGTTGATTTTTTCCCCGCCATTTTCAAAGTTTAAACGATGAAGAAGGGTTGCCCCTTATCCTGAACTAGGGTGCGAATAGCAGGTGCCCAATTGAGGTGCCCCCTTATCCAAAATGAGGGTGCCTTTAGTACTTTTCTCCGGGGGTCCAAATAGCACTTTTTGAGCAACTTTTTCCACATAAGTGTATTCCTCCAAAAAAACCTACACAAACATAAAAACACCATAATAAGTACAAAATCAAGCACTAATAATAGAGACACTGAGGACAATTCAGACACAAAAATGTGTCTATCATTTACCATTTACAGCATTCCTAATACATTGAGGAGTCATATTAAGAATAATAACAATAGTGCCTTGTCTGCTTAGTTTAATATTTTGAAAAATGTTGTTGCACCTGTCCTCCCAGATATACCATAGAGCAATCATACACCTGTAAACACAATCTTCAGAAAGCAAAGTAAAGGAGATCGTATTGTTGCTACCCACAAAATTGAGCATATTAATAATCCAAGTTGAAAGATTCCCAAACCGAGTATTAAAGACACTTATATTGATATTAATGCCCAGCCATATAGTCTAGAGTACAAGCAATCAAAGAACAAGTGGTCTTCAGTTTCCATACTAGCATGGCGAAACCACAATGGGTTTGAATTTGTTGTTTGTATTTGACTACTTTATCCCTAGTATGGAGAATATTACTTAGCCATTTCTAGATAAACAGTTGAAACCTATGAGGTAAATTAAGACTCCAACGAAATTTCCATGACTCTATAGGAACTGTAGGATTATCATACTGAAAGTTACAAAGAGAATTATCAGAACTTTTCACTGAAAACTTACCTTTTTTATCTGGTTTCCAAATAAGAGTGTCATTACCTGTAGAAGGCACCCTCATTCCAAGAATTTTTTAAGCATTATCAGCTGAAAAAATGGAATGGATAAGATCCTCATTCCAGGTTCTGGTATTAGCTACAAACAGCTCACAAATGAAAGTATAATTTCTATGGTTAGATGAACCAAAAGCTGGTTCAGGTGGGCTATCAAGACCTATAACCCAGCAATCTAACCAAATATTAATTCTAGTACCACACCTAACAGTCCAGATAGAAAACCTCTTAACTATTTCAAGACCATCATATAAACCCTTCCAAACCCAGGAACTATCTTCATTTAGTTTTTTTAAATGTTAAAACTCCTTATCTTTGGAGCATTTAGCTTTGATGACTCTAACACACAAGTCATCAGGATTATTACATAATTTCGACGCCATTTTGCTAAGAAGAGCATGTTTGCATTTGGTTATAGGTATTGGTTTTGCCATATCGGGTGTCCTGGATTATGAGACCTTGACAGTTTTACTAACTTGCAATATTTTTTTTTCAAAGGGATTAAGAATTTGATATTTTTGAACTCAGGTCATCGTACAATAACTTTGTCATTGTAATATACTTGGCATTAGCAGTTGACTAACTTGTCCCCATCTTCTTCAATAAGCCACAAAAACCCCAAAATACCCGGAAAGATTATGAGTAAAAATTATTAGCCCAATGTGATTTGGTGCTTCTGGTTCAATATTGGCGCCAAATTTGACATAAGTCCCCTTTAAATTTATTGTCAAAGGAACTTGAAGATTCAGAACTAGTATTACGAAATAAATAAAATTAATTAGGATGTCTAAAAAAACACATAGTTCCTTCTGTTGGAAAACATATGCGGTTTCGGTTTCTCGGAAATCATATTCATGCGACAAACAAAATACTAAAAAGAAAAAGAGTAAGAAAAACTTATCAGATTGGTTGATCGAGGCGAGGTAATCCTCTTTCATTAAATACAATTCATCCCCGCATACGGTGCTCACGGTTCTACGGATGTCGTCTCCCAAGATATAACGATCACGCCTTGTAGTAAGTAGCACTACAATACTACTCGGCCGGCGAATGTTGACAATTACTATGCTCTTAAATGAATCCGACTCTTGACTCCAAAACTTGTTTTTGATCTCTTCTAACTCATAAAAACTCATATGAAACTTAGAATTAGAGATGGCTTATATAGAGTTAATAGTGACTCTACAAGGTGTCTTTTTACCCATAGGTGACTCACCATGTCTAATAGTGACTCTACATAACACTTGTGCACTAAATTTCTTACGGTGAAAAGTCATGACCCTTATATACACCTCTTAAAATTTAAATTTTCAAAACCAATTTTCACTCACATAATAATTTTTGACCAAAAATTCCAACACCTTCAAATCCATTCTTAAAGATCAAGGAAGATTCAAAAGGGAGTCAAGGGAAACATGAGTTGGTGTCTTTATAACAGGTACCACAAGAGAAACAATTGGAAGGAAAACAAGGGGAGTCAAGTCCCATGAAAAACAATAAGGAGATTGCATAGCTGCTCAAGATGCTTTAGAGTGGGCTTCTCAACGGAACTACAAGGTTTTCAACATGTTAGGTCCAAATCATTTGCTAAACAAAACAATGCAAGGAGGAAACAAAATAACCAGTTGGAAGACCAACTCAAAAGTAAATCAGCTTATTTTGTGTTTAAACTCTTTTGAAAAAGTAACTTGTAATAAAGTCCAACGACTATCAAAATATCCAGCCATTAGCAAAAGCCGGAGGTAGACAACCAAGTCTTCAAATATGAAAGGAAAAAATGACCTCACAACTATCTGTCAGTAACACACTCTTTCCCTTATTATTAAAAGAAAACGAATAAATCTCCTGCAAGTTACTTTTCAGCACGACGGTATCAAAAAGTGCACCAGTTAGTTTTTTGGTTGTATCAAAGTACTGTGGCATGCATCAAGTTTAAGCTTAGGAACACCCTAAGAGCATCTTCAATGCAAGGGGCCAAGGTAATCCTAGGTGAAGGTCTTATTAACACCTATTTTGGTGTGGGTCATTGCCAAATGACAAAAGAAAATAAAGATGAGACTTTTTAGCTAGAGTTCATCTCTAATCCACAAGATCTTATCCGACTCCTTTTGTTTGAATTTAGAGACAAAAAGATGGAGTTAAGACCTATAGGTATGGGTCATGATCTTGACTCTTGCGATATCAAATTTTAGTGGAAAAAGTCTTAAATTTTGTCCTATTTTTTTTTAAGATATTTTACCCCTTACATTAAAATCTCTAACTGGGAAAGTAAAAAGTTGTTTATTTTAATGTTTTAGCGTGTAGATGGGGAATGTAAACATTTTATAACTGCTACTAAATGATAAAAATAAAATAAAATACCACAACAGTACGTTAATACCATTCAAAAAAGCCTTCCAAGATGGAGACAATTCTCGAAACAAAAAAGAAAATCTATCGACAGTTTTGATTAACTACTGAGTATACTGAAAAAGAAAATGTCTATATAAAAAACCAAGAAAAAAACTACTCTTTTCTCCATTCTACATGTCCTTGTTCTTGTCCAAGAGTTCAAAATCATGAGAAGTTTTGCGCTTGCCCTCCAACTCAACATCTGGAGTCATAAATCTTCCCCAGTACCAATGGTCTTTCCATACTTGAGACATTTCTTCAATTGGAATTCCTTTAGTCTCAGGTACAAAGAAGTAGACGAAAAGAGTCATGATAGCCACAAAACCACCGAAAAAGAAGAATAGTCCGAACTTCATAGTGCATATCATGCTCAAGAAAAGCTGAGCAATTACGAATCTGAAGAACATATTCACCACAACCGTGATACTTTGAGCTGCTGATCTGATCTCAAGTGGGTATATCTCACTAGGTACTAACCATCCCAGAGGACCCCAAGACCAAGCAAATCCTGCCACAAATAGACAAATGCACGTAACAACAAGTTGCGCATACCCTATAGGTATCGTTCCAATTCCATCTACTCCGTATTTAATCCATATTAAAATACCAACAAGCACCTGAAACATTAACATATACGATTCAGTGAATACATAAAACTTGGCGAAATACGGAGAAGAAAGAATGAGGTAGCTAGAGTTGAAAGTACCTGAAAGATAAACATTTGACAACCACCCTGAAGAAACAAAAACCTTCTTCCCTCTTTGTCCACAACATTGATTGCGGCCAATGTAGCAAAGATATTAACCATACCAGTAATCACAGCAGACATAAGGGAGGCGGATTCACCAAACCCGATTGACTTAAATAGAACCGGACCGTAAAACATAACCACGTTAATACCAGTAAATTGCTGGAAGAATGGGATAAGTATGGACATAACTAGATGAGGTCTGTATCTTCTCTGCATTAAGGTGATCCATTGGCCTTCATACTTCTTAGATTCCGTACTCGCAGCAACTATATCGTTGAATTATTCGTCAATGTTCACAGTGCCACAGATACGCTGGAGAAGTTTCTTAGCTTCTCCAGGTTTGTTTCGATCGATGATGGAGTTAGGAGTATCAGGTAGGAAAAGTGCACCAACTGTCATTATAAGTGCAGGTACACCTGCTAGACCCAAACTTACTCTCCATCCTTCACCATTCTCCATCTTGGCCGTATAGTAATTTAATACATTCGCCACGAAAATTCCAACAGTAATCATCAATTGAAAGGAACTATTTAGAGCTCCTCTATATTTATATGGTGCCATCTCCGAAAGATATAGCGGCACAGACTGTTACCCAAAATATATAATAAAACGCATGTTAACACTATGCCATGGTCCAAATACCTGAGTTACTCATACAACTTAAAGCCAGCAACAAAGAGAAAATTAAAAAAAAAGTACCTGATTGGCAAAACCAACACCAATGCCGAGCAACATACGTCCGATAATAAGCATTGTAATATTCATAGCAAAACCATTGAGAGCAGCACCAACAAGAAAAACTAAACCTCCACAAAACATTGTGAATTTGCGTCCGAACTTATTACTTACAGAGGAGGCACCAATTGATGCTTGTAAAGCTGCTAAATACAAAGATGATGTAAATAGAGTTAAAGTTGCGCTGTTAAATTTACAGTACTGATTAGCTGATTCAGCACCAATTTGTTGTCTGTAAACTGTTGGGAAGAACTTCTGCAGGAATGGTGCCATAGCAGTAACTCCACCTATACACGTAAAAATAAAGTTAAAACCCTCATCACATCATAAATCATATGCAGGTTACAAATCATAAACCCTCGTCACATCAAAGATATCAAGAACAGAAAGATCTTATATAAGACCAGGGAAAAACTTACCAGAGACACCGATATCGTATCCGAACAAGAGACCACCACAAGCAGCAACAATACAAGTGAAAAAGACATAACCCGTAAGTTTTCCAGTGTATTCTTTGTTCCCTTCTGTAGAAGAGACAAAGACAAAATCTTCTTCAACCGCCATTGTGGTTGATTAGAAAAGTTACTGCGGATATAACTTTCTTCGTGCCCTAGGTAGAATTATTGTAGGTTGACAAGGTGACCTACAGTAGGGATTTATAGATGGTTATATTCCTGTTCCTCTCAAAAGGATGTTCTTAACTGAATAGGAAAACTAGATAAGTATGGAATATTTGATAAGGAGCTGTCCTACAAAAGTCCGGTGATATATAATCTCGTTAACGCCTTACTCTTTTAGGATTTCAGAGGGTGGCGGGCAGTCAGACTGGTTAGGCCCGGAAATGTGGCGGGCGGTCAAACTCGTTAGGCCCGGAACAATAGGAATTTGCTTAAGGTTAGAATTTGTTCCAGGAAACTGTTGAGCCATACATTCATTGTCTCTTTTGAACCCTGAGCCAAGAAACCATCTATCTCTCCGTTCCAATCTAAAACCCTATTCGAGCCGGTGGTGTTTTCAGGGCCGTACCAAGCTTTTTAGGGGCCGTAGGCGAAAACCGAAGATAGGGCCCTAAAAGAAAATTGCCCATTGTTTAAAGTAAAATGACCGATAGTATAAGTATGTTTAAAAAAAAAACAAAAAACAAAAATATTTCCTCTACGTAGAATTGATCTTCCTGGCCTCCTCAATTCAAATTCAACAATGTTCTATCATAATCGATGTTATTCCCCTTCCGCGCACTAAAGTCAATGGATCCCGATGACTCTAGCAAAGCATCCCGTATTTCAGGAAGTTGGAATCGTATTGCTTTGACACTCTCTATATGACTTTCCCACCGAGTATCTGATAACGGCATAACGGTAGAAAAATGTATACCCATATCAATAATGTCATGTAGATTTAAACATAAACCAAAACAAAATTGAAGAATCCTATATTGAAATAGATTCTAATCGGTGAACTTACTGAAGTGAATGTCGAGAGATGAAGAAATAGGTGCTCCGGGAATGACGAAATATAAATGGATTAGCCACTTAGGTTTTACTTTTGTATACTAAACAGTCGGATACTAAGTGAGGCTAAAAAATACGATGGTTTTTTGGGCCAAAATAGTGAAGACTTGGAATGACAATAGTTTCTTTTCTTTTTTTCCCCTCTGCGATAGGCCAATACACGGCATGTTATAGGCCAAAATAGTGAAGATTTTGGGGCCCCTATAATCCCGGGGCCCTAGGCAATTGCCTATGTTTCCTAAGCAGTTGGTACGGCCCTGGTGTTTTCCTCGACTTCCATTGTGAGTACTTGAGTTAGTGAGACAAATTCTTCATTGTTGCATCCGGAAAACAACAATTCTAATGTAAAACGGAGGGAATATATTAGTTGGGCCCAATTGATGGCTTAAACTTTTTATCATCCACATTTAGAGGGGTTGTTAATTTAGCACACTGGCCCGAGTTGGACTAACAAAAAATATTATTTTAATAAAATTATTAATTAATTTGTCGCGGATTAATTTAACGAAGTTCAACTGTAGCTAGAAGTTTAAAGTCAGATAACTTTTATTCTTCACAAATTTCGAAGCTTTTTTTTTTACTGCATATACTTATACTTTTTGTTTTTAATGCGAAAGATGATCTTATTAATTAAGAGAAGTTACAGAGATTCATCCTTTTGTATACACTAAGTTATCCAAGCAGAGAGCTAGTTTGTCCATTCATTTGGAACAACACTATCTATACCATGTTCAGCAGGTTTATGAGCAACATGATTAATCACTCCAAGCACATGAGTGCATTTCCAATTAGGAAAAGAATTTACAATATTGCCACAATCCATAATCAAGTTTCTTGTGGTCCAAATTATTGCATCTACCATTCAAGCACTAATAACATTCTGGCAATTTCCTCCAAGTCGCATTTTTGGTATCCTTTAAATCCTGCCCATAATGCTGCTTCCTGTGAACACGAGAATCGGGTTTTGATTCCACGTGATCACAAACAATCTTTATAAGAATAGAATACGTGCACTGAGGTGTGAGAAGTGTATAATATGCCCGGGTAGATGATAATTCATAGATTCCAAACCCCTCTAGTTTGTCATGATCTCATCATCATCCCCCAAGGCGATAGGTCTGAGATACGAGTATGTAAATGAGGCTATCAGTGCAAAAGGTAAAAGAGACAATGGTTTACGTGGTTCAGCACTAAGGCCTACATCCACGGGTCTGAGGAGATTTACTATAAGATAAACAGTTACAAAGATGATCACAAGATCTTGTGATCATCGACCACTTGAGCTAAAACTCTCACTTACTTCTCCCTATTCTCTCTCCTCCCTCTCTTTCGATCCTCCCTCAGTGGAGGGGGTATACATTTATAGCTAGATTGGGTGGGTCCACCGACAATGAGTTCTTGAGATCTTATCTTCTCGTACTGTTAGTGCGTGGTCCGCGGATTTCTATGTCACCCCGCGGCTTATACGTATCCGCGCCGCTTCTACCGCATCCCGGCTTCTACCGGGTCCGCGGACTTCTATGTCAACCCTCGTTTCCTCCGTTGGTCGTCCGACACGTGTTCTCGAGCCGCATTAAATGCGGGTGGTTGGGGCGGTCCGATCCATGCCGAGTGGTGTCAGTCCTCTTGTCACGTCTGTGTCAGTTGGACTACCTCTGACCGTTGATCATACCTTACCTCGTGATGGGTTAAAGCCATCCCTTGGTGCTACGCGGGACTACTTATCTCGGGTGCTCCTTCATTTCTGACCGTTGGTCTTGACAGATGGCACGTTGTCTAAGTGCCACGGATGCCCCCATGTGTCATCCTTTGGGTAATGGCCTCCACGTGGACTCTGTTAGTACACGTGGCAATGGAGATAAATAAGTGTACTTACAATTTGCCCCTCTTCTTGCGACTGGGCGTTTGGCTTTTGTTGGAAGAAGAACCGTGTGGTACGTTTTTATCTCCTCATAACTTCTCCTAAAAAGGTGCTACTGCATTTATTGTGCACGTTTCCCACGTCCGGCCATAACTGCCCTTGGGGTAGTGGACGGTTTCTTCTGGTTCTATATATAAAAAAAGAGAAGAGTGAGAGAATGTGACTTTAATTCACATTCTCTGTTTTATTCTCTGTTCTTGTCTTCATCTTCTTAACTTCCTCGACACCATTGTTGCTTTGCCGTTGCTTTAACATCTTGTGGTCGTTGTCATTTCTTTATTCTTTTGGTCGTTGTCGCTTTTCTTTTGCCATCTTCGTTCAATTGTTGATTCACTCTTTGTGGTTCAGGTATGATCTTTTTATTCCGTTTAATCATCATTCCTAAGCCTGTCGAGTTTCTGATCTTCTGGTGATGCGTTGATGATGAGTTTAATTTTAAGTATACCCTGGGATTTGAGAGTTAATGCCACTGAGTTGGGTGTTTCATCGGCCATGCTTTTGAGTTTATTTCTTCTTTTTAGTTTGGATAATAGTCTGGAGAGTTTAAGCAAATCATTAGGTGAAATCTAGGGTTTTCTTCTTTTGTCTGCTTTGTTCTTGAGATTTTCTTGATTTTTGATCTTCCCCGCCTCGATTTGAGTTCCTATTCGTGTTTGTGCCCTTGAGACATGTCCGATCATCCGCGGGTTCCTTATCGAGACTCCCCGTCAAGTCCTCATCGATCTCCCCGAGTGATCCTAATGTAAGGGGTGGAGCTTCGCCCCCACCTACCCGTAATCTTCGGGATGGACGAACATCCTCATCCTCCGGTCAAAGGCCTTCACTTAGAAGGGGTGATCCTCCGAGGATCTAGATATGCCGTGACTCGTTCTAGAGGTGGGTCTCCTAAGAAGCAGCCGAATCCGCGCAATGAACCTTTGGATGTGCAGCCCCTCGCACTCAGCCTCCAACGCGGACTAACCCACCCGTGCCTAGTTCAAGTAGGTCAACTAAAACTCTTACTTCGAAGAGAAAGGCTGTGGAGATGGAATCCTCGGGACGTAATTCCTCCTAAGAGGAAGACGGTGGGTTACTGTGGAGGATACTACGGGCGATGCTTTTGAGGGTGATTCTGCTGGTACTTTTCGTCCTTTACCTTTGGGTAATAAAAAGTTTACTTTCAGGCACATTGATCTTGAGGCCTTCAAGATAAAACACGGTCTTGAAGACTTCCATGTGCGTTTTTATGCCTCCGACAAAGATATCACTTATGAGATGATTAACAATTATCAAGTATGATGCCTTTCATTTCTTGACAACCGTGGGTGCTTTCGAGGCTGGTTTGATGTTGCCTTTGTATAAAGCCGGTGATGATTTCTACTACCGGGTCTTGTCTAGCCGCGATCTTGCCAAGAAAAGTCATAATCGCGGGGTGCAACAAATTGACAGAAACTATCTCCGCCATCTCCGAGAATGCTATCTTCGTAGCAAGGGACGAACGATGATGACCTGCTATGCTCCTAAATTAGAAAAAGAGCAAGGGTGGTATACTCCGGAAAATTTCAATAAATCCTTTGGAGATTACGTTAACGGAAGACTCGTAAGCCGTGGTGCAGTAGTCTGCGGAACATTGCTCCCGTTAGCGGGGAAGTTCGCTGTTGAGCGAGGTAAGCGATTCCAAGATGGCGAGGGTTCCGGTGCCGAAGGTCTTCCTATTCCTGCCGATGAAAGAATCAAACGTGATCATGACTATGAGTGGTGGTCCGCCACTGTTCTTGAAGTCGTTGGTCCGTGGGCCTATGGTTGGGTCCCCGGCCCCCACGTTGGAAGCCTCATTTGTTGATGGTCTTCCTCGCGAAGCTTCTCCCACTCGTTACGCTCATTATCGCCCTTGGCGGATGAGCTTTGCCGTATGGACTTTGCTTATGGTCGCGATGTTGATGACGCGAGAAGACGAAGATATCCCGATGCTAACCTTCCTCCGCGGAATACTTGGCGTTGTTAAGGTGTGTTGTTTGTTTTCTACGTATATATGCCCCTACGTTTTCTTAAATAATGTTGATTATGCCAAGGAAAGGTGATGCCAATGGCTCTTTTATCATTACGTGTTGTAGGTGCGTAGAAATAAGAAGATTAATCCCAAGCAATCATCGAATTCTCCCACCGAGGGTTCCTCACACTTCGAGGATGTAAATAGTCCCGCGGGTGGTGATGAGGACTTTTCCGATAGGGAAGAGCGGATGAAACTTCTCACTTTGTTCAAGCGGGTGATGGTGATCGAGCGGTTGGCGGTGGAGGTGATGATCCGCCACTTTGGTGGTGGTCGGGGTGATCCGGCTATTGGTGGTGGTCGGGGTGATCCGACCACCGGGTGGTGGTGGTCAAGGTGATTCGGCCACTGGTGGTGGAGGTGATTCGGCCATTGGTGGAGGTCAAGGTGACCCGGCTATTGGTGGTGGTCAAGGTGACCCGGCCACTGGTGGTGGTGAAGGTGATTCGGCCATTGGTGGAGGTCAAGGTGACCCGGCTATTGGTGGTGGTCAAGGTGATTCGGATGCTGGTGATATTGGTGGTGGCACCTCGTCTATTGGTGGTGGTGGAAATCCGGCCGGGGGGGATACTAAGTCCAGTGTGGATGTTATAGATAAAGGTAAGGGAATTGTTCTTAGTAGTGGTGACAAGGATGGGGATGTTGGTTATGAGTTCTCCTTTGGTAAGGTTTTATCCGGGAACAATCATTTGACATGTCCACGGTTATGGGGCTTGTTTCGGACTTCACTCTGCTTCACGGTGATGATGGTGAGTGTTCTCGAGGGTAGGCTGCGTTGGTGGCCCATCCCGCGGTCTCGATCTTTGGGGTTTTGGTAGTGCCTTCCGAGGGTTTCTTTGGTACTTCCTCCATTTGTTGGTGGGGCTTTGGTGCAAAGTAATGTTGGTCTTTGCTCATGGTGGGAATACCTCGGACTCTCCCTTAGATGATTTCTCGCGATCCTTAGCCGCGGATGGCGATGATCTTTGTTTTGGCGTGGCTGCTGAAACAAAAACTTCTTTGGTTGTACCTCATCCCGCCCCGTGATTGAAGGGGAAAAGAGTTCGGATGCTTTTACTCGTAGGCACATGGAGTTAACCCCCGAGGAGGCGGTAGATCGCGGGTGGGGCAAGAATCTCGTAGCCGGCGCGGGCTTGATCTTGTGGTGGATCCTCCCCTACCGTTGCTAACATGATGGCTATTCTTTGATGGGTATCGATCTGATTACCCCGGCGGTTATTGGAGGTTTGTCTGTTCTTTTTATCCACGATTTCGTTTAATTATGATGTGAGCTAATTTCCCTCGTTTTCTTGATAGATGATGAGAAGTGAGTATTGTAATCACCATCTTTACCGGCTCTTCAAGGCTAAATCTCTCAAGCTAGAAGGGAAGCTTCGACATTGCGAAGAGACGCGCTTACGAGCGTTGAGGCTTCGGCCTCTGCTAAGGATGAAGAGATAACCGAGCTGAAGAGTCTCGCAAGCGTAAGGAGCGGCGGGGCACGGAAGAGGCTCAGCTACGTTACGAGCCGCTCTGGTTAAGGCCAAGTTAGCTGTTCTTGAGGAGAACTCCTCGTCCATTTCAGTCTGCGCTTTCCTTCTTTGGTAGTTTCTGTTCCTTATTTGTTCGAATTTTCTCTTTCTTCCCTCCTCCCGCCATCTTTGTCTTCGAGTGGGCGGAGTCCCCGAATTGTTGTGGCTTCGGGTGAGAGGGCTCGTCAAAGGGTCGCATTCTTTGAGTTAGTTGAAAAACTTAAGAGTGAGTCGGCGAAATGGAATGCCCGCGCGGATGTTCATAACGCTATGGCCGAAGAATGGCGTAAGAGAAAGTATTGCTTGGTAGATCTGCAAAATCGAAATAACCATGACCGCCACTTGTTCAACGGGGCTCTTTTATGGACGCGGGATAATCTTGAGCAAGCCCGTGGGCGGATTTCCTCCTTAGAAATTAAACTTAATGTTATGGAAGACGAGGCTGCGGCGGCGCGGTCTTCTCATCCCTCGGATGTGCGGACCTATATGCGGCGTCTTGCCAAGGAAAGGGACGATGCTAGGGCGGAGTGTAGTGCTCTCGGTAGTGCTTTATCCGCGTCTCGAGCTGATGTGGCTCGTCGGGTTGAGCGTGAGAGAGACTTAGAGGTGACTATGTATCGTCTTAATAAGGGGTTGGAATCGAAGAATGAGCGAGGTTAATCGACATCGTCATTCGGGCTTGATGCTTGAAAATGACCTAAGCGCGAGTCAATATGCTCATAATCTCTGCTGCGGGTAGATTACGATAAGTTATCAAATGAATATGATTATGCCGCGCGACGAGGATTCCGCGGTTGATCATTGTGAAGGTATACGTCTTCGTCATCGAGTGTGCTTTGTATTGTATCTGTCATAACTCACTTTGTCTTCTTCTCTTGTCATGAGCTCCAAGTACATCTTAAAGGCTGCGGATGAAAAGTTTGCAGAAGCTCGGGCTAAGGTAGTTCAAGCTGGAGGGTCAAGCTAACTACCATCGCGGTCTAGCCTCGTCTCGGATGAAATGTTGAAGCAAGCTAATCAAAGGATAGACCAGCTTTGTACTTCCTTGAATCGAGCCGAGATGAGGAGCGTAGCCATAGGTCTCATGGCCCGCAAACAAGCGACGAAGAGATTAATAAGATTCTTGGTGAGATTGAGCTGGATCTCAAGAAAAACCATGGGCTAACCAAGAATTATACTCGGCGTCCCGTACCTGCGCTCCCATCAAGTTCTTCTGGGCCCTCCTCGGGTGGTAGCGTTCCTTCATCGCTGAAGGATAAACCTGCGGATAACGCTCCTACTCGATGAGACCGTAGTTAGTATGCTAGGGATTGATCTCGGTTGCTTATCCTTTTTTGGCGTTTTTATTATTTTGCCTGCTGGGCTTGTAATCAACTTCATGTGTTAGATCAAACTTTGGTGTTTAAATCTGATTTTGAATTTTGTTGAATTTATGTCTACCATCTTTAAATATAATGAAAAATTCGCAGTGTTTGTAACCCGCGGATATCAATCTTTGAATTTGATAAAGTGTATTGTTCGTGCAACTCCGTAGGTTGGTATCCCGGAATCGTCTTGTGACCTTGCACCCGTCCGGCTAACTCCTTGGCGGAGGATCACTGGATGGTGGGGGTCTGGCCGACGTTTAAGGATGTACTCCATTAAGTTCGCGGCTTGTAATATTGCACGGATATCTCATTCTATAAGAAGTCGCCTCCTGGTCATACACTTATAGACACTTACAGAGGAGTTCTGAGAGATTGCATGTGTATGCTCCGATATATTGCGTGTGTGTGCTTTGCAGGGATATTACCGGTATATTGTAGTGGGTATGATCCATGCTTTGTGCGAGATATCCCTCTTACTAAGTATAATGTCAATTCCTAATAATAGTAATTGTACAACGATTTACGTGGTTCGGCCTTAAGGCCTACATCCACGGGTAACAATTGCATCGATATTTTATTAAGATGTGACATGGTTTTCAATGTACATTGTGTAAGTAGTATATACATGTGGTTTATATGGTATGTGTTTTATATAGGTTGTGGGTTTTGAATAAATTGAAATGTGCGTGGGTAATGAACGGGATATGATATTTGAAAATGAAAACTTGGATTGATTGAAAGGTTAAGGTGCGTTACTCCTTTGTCGAGAGATAGAAACATGTGGATTAGCTAGTCCATTTTCTTCTTACGAAATGCACACGCAGTGGTTGGTCATGGGTAGTATGGCTTGAGGTATTTGGCATTCCACGGATGCATGAGGATTTCCCCTTTCATATTGCGCGAGATAGTAAGAGCCATTTCTGCGATGTCATGTATTATGTAGGGTCCTCCCAAGTTGGTGCTAATTTTCCCCACTTCTTTTCTCATTTGGTATTGGGGAATGGTCCTCAACACATCTTTGCCCTTCTACAAATTCCTAAATTTCACTTTTTGTTATATTCTCTGCCGACTGCGTTGGTAGTTTTCCATTCTTTGCGGTCTGCTTCTCTTCTTTCTTCGAGGTCGTCGAGCCTTTCCAACATCATGTCCGTGGTGAGATTCTTTTCCCGGGGCTTTTGTCTTTGTAGTTGGAAGTAGAATTTCCCGAGGGGATTCTTGCCTCACTCCGTAGGTGAGTAGAAATGGGGATTCTCCGGTAGGCGATCTTGAGTCGTCCTATATTCCCATAGAACGTTATCATTTATTCACACCATCGTCCTTTGTACTCATCTAGTTTGTTTTTTAAGAATGAGTGCCAAAGTTTTGTTTGTGGCTTACCTTGTCCGTTGCTTTGTGGGTATATGGGGGTGGATTTGTTCTTCCGAATCTTGAAGGTGTCGAAACGACAAGTCAATATTCTTTCCTTGTAGTACATTTCTGTTGTCGGAGACTATCTCTGTGAGGATGCCAAACCTGCGGATGATATTTTGAAAAATAAAAGTGAAGACGTCGAATCCCGAATTCTTGCCAATGCCTTTGCTTCTACCCACTTGTTTGAAATAATCCGTTGCCACTATTAGGAATCTTCTTTTCCCGTCCACGATACGAGTGGGCCTACTATGTCGATACCCCATTTCCCGAAGATCCACGGACTATCAACCGAGTTCAACTTTGTAGGCTGGGGCGTGGATTCGTTTACCAAATCTTTGACATTCTTCGCATCTTTTCGCCATTAAGCTGCATCTCGGATCATGGTTGGCCGTGTAGCCTGCGTCTTTGCCTTATCTGCTAGGGATCTCATTCCACTTTGTGATTCCACTGCGTCTCCTCTGTGTATATCTTTTAAAATGACATGTCCCTCCGATCGGGATAGGCGGCGGCGAAGTGGTCCGAGGAATGATTTTTGTATAAGGCTTGGTCTCTTAGCTCGTACATCCTGCTCTTGACCGCACCTTCCTAGCCTGTTTGGTGTCTGGGGAGTTTCCCTTCTTTGAGGAAAGAGTGGATTTACGATCTCCAATCGGCCTCCCGACTATAATCGTCGTCTTCCTCCGCTTGTCGTGTAATGTCATCGTTAAAATCGTCGAATATGTATTCTCCGACATCCTCGTCGAGAGATATCTTTCTCCTTAGGTTTGCGTTGGTTAGCCGCGCGTTTCTTGGAGTTTGATGGATGGTTCGTACACTCTTGTTACCTTGATTGCTTTGACATCTTCGTTTTTAAGCATGGATGATATATATGCCCGGGGCATCCGCGTGTCTAAGCTCCTTTACTGCGCGAGATGTCGGAAATTGATTTTTGGTACTTGGGAGGCCAATGTTTGCACTAGAGCCATGTATGCCATTAGTGTTTAAATCGTACACATTGTATTCGTAGCCTATCTGCCGTATGATCGGTTGTGAGTCGCTTGTTACCCGCACTTCTTGTATGCCCAATTCAATTATCAAGCGGAGAGCATGGATCACTCCTTCATATTCTACGATGTTATTGGTATGGCCTTCAATTCCAATGCGAATGCGTGCACGATTCTGTCTCCTGTGGGTGTGGTGATGACGATGCCTATCCCCGCGCCTCTCTATTTTTGGAGCCATCAACGAAGACCTCCCATTGCCGGTGGGTTCACCGGCTCAAGAATATTATTTGGCTCTGGTTTTTCTATTTAAGGGGCGCCCATAGCCTTCCATCCTTGTATGCGTACTTCTTCTTCGTTGTCCAAAGCGGGTGTCTGCTAGAAAGTCTGCTAATACTGCGATTTCTGGGAGTGTTGGAGCTCATAGTGGATGTTGAATTGGTCGAGGTATGTGCTCCATTTTGCTATTCGTCCTACCTTTCACCCCTTTGAGGATGGTCTCTAAGGGTGCCCGACATGGGATACGTATGTCATGCGTTAAGAAGTCGTCCTCGGCTTTAAAGTAGACCATACGACGGCTAGGATTAGGCTGTTCAATTCTCGTGTAGTTTTCGTTCGCGGAATTCGGGGTCTTCTTGACATAGTAGATCGGTTGCTCCTCCTTCGTATGGGTTACGGCGAGCACTGCGCTTCTGCGTCGTCTCCATTCTTTGCAATGTAGAGTGCCAAAACCTCCTCGGGGTCCGGTTTTACGAAGGATGGGGATTTACTGCTAGGTATTGTTTAATGCCCAAAAAGCTTCTTCGCATTCATCGTCCATTCAAATTTAGTCCCTTTTTTTTCATATGTTGAAGAAGAGTTTGCACCTATCAGGGATCTTGATATGAATCTTCCCAGAGCTGCTAGGGATCCATTGAGCTTTTGTACCTCTTTTAGGTTCTTCGGAGATGGCATGTTTGTTATGGCTCGGATTTTTAGGGATCTACTTCAATGCCTCTTTTTGTCACCGGGTATCCAAGGAATTTTCTGAGGTCACCCCTGAAAGTGCATTTTTCCGTTTACTTTCATGTTGTGCTCTCTCATAGCTCGAAGATGTCCTTGAGATCCTGGTGGTGGTTCTTTCTTACTCTGCTTTTTACGAGCATATCGTCGACGTGAGACCTCTAAAGTCCTCTGCGATCCACGGCTTGAAAATAGCATCGACCATCCTTTGATACGTTGCTCCGCGTTTCGGAGCCCGAAAGGCATTCTTACGTAACAATAAAGACCATGGGGTGTGTAAAATGCGGTATGTTGCTTTGGTCTTCTTACGCCAAAAATAGTTGGTTGTATCCGGAATATCCGTCCATGAATGACAACTCTTCATATCCTTCTCTTTGCGTCGACTAGTTTGGTCAATCTTTGGGTAATGGATAACTATCCTTGGGGCATGCTTTGTTCGGGTTGGTGAAGTCGATGCGATTCTCGACCCCTCCATTTTTCTTTGGTACTATTACCATGTTGGAGATCCAAGTGGGGTATTTGACTTCTTTTATAAAACCGGCTTCTAATAGCTTTCGTAGCTCGTTTCTCTTTGCTTTGTGATGCTCTGTGGCCACCTTTCGTATCTTTTGTCGTCCCGGGGTGTGCCGGGTTTAATGCGCGGCTCATGTTTATCTTGTCTTTGGGTCTATTCGGCATATCGGATAGTTTCCATGCGAAGATGTCCGCGTATTCCTTTAGTAGTTTTATCAGTGAAGCTTCGCGTTCTCCGTCCATTAGAGTTCCTATTTTGATCTTTCTTGGATTACTGCTCCGTTCCTATGTTGATCTCTTTCACGCCTCCAAGGATGTGAAAGTGGGCTTTGGTTCCCCGGGTGGGGATTTTCTTTAATTGCTATTTGGTAGTCTCGGATTCTTTGTTTGCGAGGACGCCTGGTTAACCTTTGATGTTGAGGCCTCGTGTTTCCCTCTGAGTTCCCTTTAGGCAAGCTTTTCCCCGAGATCTCCTCCGGATATTCGTCGATGGCTTTGTCTTTGGATATCGCCTTGCTCCAGAGCCTTGCGGGTTTTCCTTTTCTCATCTTCTTCGTTGTTGAGTTGTATTTGCATCGCGTGGCATTCTTTTACGGAAGCTTGATCACCCTTTATCTCCATTATTCCTAGGGGAGTGGGAAACCTAAGGTATTGATGGTAGGTAGCTGCGACTCCCTTGAGCTTGTGGACCCATCTTCGTCCAATAATGGCATTGTAGGGCGGCGTGTTCACCACACTAAAGCGAGTGTCGACTTTCATGGGGCCTGCATCCACTTGTAAGATAATATCCCCAGGGCTTCGTAGCCGTGCCATTGAACCGTAGATGGTGTAGTGTGAAGTCGGGAGTTGCTCATCGTTAAGCTCCATGCGTTTGAATGTATCGTAAAACAAGACATTTACGGAGCTTCCTCCATCGATGAGGATTTTCCTTATGTTGCATCTGCGATTGGCAATGTGAGGATTAATGGGTTGTTGTGATCTTCCATGTCGTCCTCAATATCATCGGCTTCAAAAAATCGGAGGTGCGTTCATCCACTCCTCGTGCTCTTCCACTTCCTTCCCATTTATCTTTGTAAAGCTCACGGTAATCTTCAAATTGCTTTCTCGGTCGTTTCCCTATTTGTGCCGTTAGGGTTGGCTCTTTGCTTTACGAAGCGGGATATAGCGTTCAATGTGCGATTACCCTCGGGTAGTTGGACCTGTTTGCTTTGCGTTTGGCTCTATCTTCCATTCCAGCTTTTTCCACATATTTCTTAAGATCCCCTGCATCTATCAGCTTTTGTACTGCTATCTTGAGATTTTTGCATTTCTCTGTCGTGTGTCCGTAGAAGCAGTGGAAATCGCAGTACTCTTTGGACTCTGCCGAGGCTGGTGGTTGTTTCCCTTTAGACCGGGGCCGAGTCTAAGTCTTCGCGATCCTTGATCTCCTTTAGTATGCGCGGATAGGGCTGGTGTTGAGTTTCGTATAGACCGGTCTTCAAACTTTCTGCCATTCCTTTTGTGATCGTCTTTTCGATCCTTTTGGTGTGGGCTGGGCTGTCTACTAGTTCCGCGGAATTTGTCCGTGGGGTTCGTTGTGTCTGCGCTCGGGGGTTATCTTTTTGAATTTCTTCCAACCTCGCATGTTTTTCAATGATTATCCTTAAATCTCCCTCAGTGGTTGGGGAGGTACCGTGGATTTCAACAAACAACGGGCTCATCCTGTCAAGCCCCCATTTGTAACAGTTAATACTCACCACGGGATCCACATGTCCAATGGCACGACATACCTTGTGCCATCTATCCGTGTATTCTCGAACGGACTCCCTGTACTTAATTGCAAGTGAGAAGAGCTTGTCCATCCCTGTGTTCACAACTTTGTTGTACATGTAGGTGGCCAAGAACTTTTCGGTGAGCTGATCATATGAATCAATGCATCCTGGCTTGAGGTTATCAAACCAAGATAACGCGGATCCTTTCAGGCTTGAAGGAAGTATCGCATAGTATAGCCTCGTCGTAATCCCACCTGGCCATTACCACCATTGTAATATCGTAGATGAGCCGAGGGATCCATGGAACCGTCGTAACATTCAAAGTCGGGACCGGGACATTTTGCGGAATGGTATGCCGTAGCCAACTGTCGTGCAAGGGGGGTAGTGTTGGCCTCCTTCATAATCTGTTCTAGTCTTCCACCTCCTTGCCTGGTCTTGAGTTGATTGATCTCTGCTAGCATTTCCGCGGAGGTTCTCCATTGCCAAACGATGCTCGTCTGAATGGAAGACCGTGTCTTTCTTGTGGGTTGTGATGTTGTGGCCTCCTCCGTGTCGTAGTAGTCCGGAATTTACGGTGGTAGTCCGGGTCGGACCTTCTCTTTGTTCGCGCATCTCTTTGGGGTATCCTTCTTCGGTTAGTTGTTGCGAGGATGTTTTCGAAGATCGTCCCTCGGTCCACTGTTATGTCTGGCCGAGTTAGCTTCATCGTCTTTGATTCGCTAGTTCGGAGCTTCGGAGGATCTTCTCTCTTAGTTGCTTTGGTTTTCTTGAGCTAACGGGGCCACCGCATCCGCGTCGTTAGTTGATTCCTCTGTAGCTCCTCCGGTTATTGCCAATATTTATTTGTTTGTTTGGTTCGACGCTTGATTGGGGATTCCTTCCCGTAGTTGAGCTTGTCCCTCGGGGATCGTGGTATTGATTTCTTCCATTAATGGCATGTCCCGCTCGATTATTCCGTTGGATCCTCTGCCGGTAGTCGTTCGTCTTGTTCGTTGTCGTGGCATCCCATAGGGATGGTTCTGGATCACTGATTCGGCTATAGCCTCCCGAGGCTCGGCTGGCCTGGTTGCAGCTGTTACTTTGGAAGCAATCACTTGAGAAACCCCCTTGTTTGGTGCAGCTGCTCTTGCGCCGCAGCCTTCTTTGCCTCCATTGCGATGTTTCCCGCATCTAAGAGCCATGTGCTTTCCGCCCGGTCATGTTGTCCGCGGTGTGCGTCCTTCGCCCTTTTATCTGCTCCTTATTCTTCTTTGGTGTGGTCCTTGGAGTATCTCTTGGAGTTATCTTTGTCTTCCCAGTATCTTTGTTACTTTCCATTGCAATAATCTGCACAAAGGACATGGGAGGTAATCCGAGACCCAAAAGTCCACGGGTTGGCCGTTAGTTCAATTTTGACTTCATAAACTTGATTTCTAGCGTTAATGAGTGTACTCGGGTTGTTAGTTTGGTGAATAGTACGAAAGACAGATGGATGCGGATTTAACGGGATAAAATCCATGGGTCGTTATTTGCAAAAAAGCCCAAACCTTTTGGTGGAAATTGTGTTTGAAATTCCGATTAAAACCTAGATCTTTGGTAGAAAACACAGTGATCTAAGAATAGATATGTGCGAAAACAAGTCTAAGAAACAGTCTGTTTGCTAAAACCCAGATCTGTTTGTTTAAAGGTCATATAATGCTCGGATCTGTTGGTAGAAAACCACAATGGAACATAAATATGTGCGAAAAAAACTAGTCTAGAACAGATCTGTTTGCGTTTTTAAATAAAATTTTTGAGGTTGAGGTTGTGAAGTCACGGGAAAAGATAAATCTTTTCTAGGGACAAGGTCCTGTTTCTAGCGCCAAATTGTGAACACGAGAATCGGGTTTTGATTCCACGTGATCACAAACAATCTTTATAAGAATAGAATACGTGCAGCTGAGGTGTGAGAAGTGTATAATATGCCTGGGTAGATGATAATTCATAGATTCCAAACCCCTCTAGTTTGTCATGATCTCATCATCATCCCCCAAGGCGATAGGTCTGAGATACGAGTATGTAAATGAGGCTATCGATTGCAAAGGTAAAAGAGACAATGGTTTACGTGGTTCGGCACTAAGGCCTACATCCACGGAGTGCGAGGAGATTTACTATAAGATAAACGATTACAAAGATGATCACAAGATCTTGTGATCATCGACCACTTTAGCTAAAACTCTCACTTACTTCTCCTATTCTCTCTCCTCCCTCTCTTTCGATCCCCCACTCAGTGGAGGGGGTATACATATTTATAGCTAGATTGGGTGGGTCCACTGATAATGAGTTCTTTGAGATCTTATCTTCTTGTACTTTGTGCGTGGTCGCGGATTTCTATGTCACCCACGGTGGCTTATCTTGTCATGATCGCGCTTCTCGCATCCGGCTTCTGCTGGGTCATCACGGACTTCTATGTCAACCCTCGTTTCCTCCGTTGGTCGTCCGACACGTGTTCTCGAGCCGCATTAAATGCGGGTGGTTGGGGCGGTCCAGTCCGCGCCAGTGGTGTCGATCCTCTTGTCACGTACGTGTCGGTTGGACTACCTCGACCATTGATCATACCTTACCTCGTGATGGGTTAAAGCCATCCCTTGGTGCTCCGCGGGACTACTTATCTCGGGTGCTCCTTCATTTCTGACCGTTGGTCTTGACAGATGGCACGTTGTCTAAGTGCCACGGATGCCCCATGTGTCATCCTTTGGGTAATGGCCTCCACGTGGACTCTGTTAGTACACGTGGCAATGGAGATAAATAAGTGTACTTACAATTTGCCCCTCTTCTTGCGATTTGGGCGTTTGGCTTTTGTTGGAAGAAGAACCGTGTGTATGCGTTTTTATCTCCCTCATAACTTCTCCTAAAAAGGTGCTACCTGCATTTATTGTGCACGTTTCCCACGTCCCGCCATAAGCGCCCTTGGGGTAGTGGACGGTTTCTTACGGTTCTATATATAAAAAAAGAAAGAGTGAGAGAATGTGACTTTAATTCACATTCTCTGTTTTATTCTCATTCTTGTCTTCATCTTCTTAACTTCCTCGACACCATTGTTGCTTTATTCTTTGCTTTCTTTTGGTTGTTGTCATTCTTTATTACTATGGTGGTCGTTGTCATTGCTGCCATCTTCGTTCAATTGTTGATTCACTCTTTGTGGTTCGGGTATGATCTTTTTATTCCATTTAATCATCATTCCTAAGCTTTGTCGAGTTTGATCTTGGTGATGCGTTGATGATGAGTTTAATTTTAAGTATACCACAGGATTTGAGAGTTAATGCCACTTTGAGTTGGGTGTTTCATCGGCCATGCTTTTGATTTTATTTCTTCTTTTTAGTTTGGATAATAGTCGAGAGTTTAAGCAAGCTGTTAGGTGAAATCTAGGGTTTTCTTCTTTTGTCTTCTTTGTTCTTGAGATTTTCTTGATTTTTGATCTTCCCCGCCTCGATTTGAGTTCCTATTCGTGTTTGTGCCCGTAGACATGTCCGATCATCCGCGGGTTCCTTATCGAAACTCCCCGTCAAGTCCTCATCGATCTCCCCGGAGTGATCCTAATGTAAGGGGTGGAGCTTCGCCCCCACCTACCCAGGGTAATCTTCGGGATGGATGAACATCCTCATCCTCCGGTCAAAGGCCTTCACTTAGAAGGGGTGATCCTCCGCAGGGATCTAGATATGCCGTGACTCGTTCTAGAGGTGGGTCTCCTAAGAAGCCCGAATCCGCGCAATGAACCTTTGGATGTGCGGCCCCTCCGCACTCGGCCTCCAACGCGGACTAACCCACCGTGCCTAGTTCAAGTAAGTCAACTAAAACTCTTACTTCAAGAGAAAGGCTGTGGAGATGGAATCCTCGGGGACGTAATTCCTCCTAAGAGGGAAGACGGTGGGTTACGTGGAGGATACTACGGGCGATGCTTTTGAGGGTGATTCACATTACTTTTCGTCCTTTACCTTTGGGTAATAAAAAGTTTACTTTCGGGCACATTGATCTTGAGGCCTTCAAGTTAAAACACGGTCTTGACACTTCCATGTGCGTTTTTATGCCTCAAACAAAGATATCACTTATGAGATGATTAACAATTATCGGTATGATGCCTTTCATTTGCTTGACAACCGTGGGTGCTTTCGAGGCTGGTTTGATGTTGCCTTTGTATAAAGCGGTGATGATTTCTACTACGGGTCTTGTCTAGCCGCGATCTCGCCAAGAAAAGTCATAATCGCGGGGTGCAACGGTTGACAGAAACTATCTCCGCCATCTCCGAGAATGCTATCTTCGTAGCAAGGGACGAACGATGATGACTGCTATGCTCCTAAATTAGAAAAAGAGCAAGGGTGGTATACTCCGGAAAATTTCAATAAATCCTTTGGAGATTACGTTAACAGGAAGACTCGTAAGCCGTGGTCTGTGAGTCTGCGGAACATTGCTCCTGTTAGCGGGGAAGTTCGCCTGTTGAGCGAGGTAAGCGATTCCAAGATGGCGAGGGTTCCCGGTGCCGAAGGTCTTCCTATTCCTGGCGATGAAAGAATCAAACGTGATCATGACTATGAGTGGTGCCTTGCCATTCTTGAAGTCGTTGGTCCGTGGGCCTATGGTTGGGTCCACTGGCCCCCACGGTTGGAAGCCTCTTTGTTGACAGTCTTCCTCGCGAAGCTTCTCCCCTCGTTACGCTCATTCACGCCTTGCGGCGGATGAGCTTTGCCGGTATGGACTTTGCTTTATGGTCGCGATGTTGATGACGCGGAAGGCGAAGATATCCACGATGCTAACCTTCCTCCGCGGAATCGCGTTGTTAAGGTGTGTTGTTTGTTTTCTATGTATATATGCCCTACGTTTTCTTAAATAATGTTGATTATGCCAAGGAAAGGTGATGCCAATGGCTCTTTTATCATTACGTGTTGTAGGTGCGTAGAAATAAGAAGATTAATCCCAAGCAATCATCGAATTCTCCCACCGAGGGTTCCTCACACTTCGAGGATGTAAATAGTCCCAGTGGGTGGTGATGAGGACTTTTCCGATAGGGAAGAGCGAATTGAAACTTCTCACTTTGTTCAAGCGGTGATGGTGATCGGGCGGTTGGCGGTGGAGGTGATGATCCGACCCTGGTGGTGGTCGGGGTGATCCGGCTATTGGTGGTGGTCGGTGGTGATCCAGCCAGGTGGTGGTCAAGGGCCGGTGGTGGTGGTCAAGACGGTGGTGGTCAAGGTGATTCGGTGGAGGTCAAGGTGACCCGGCCACTATTGGTGGTGGTCAAGGTGATTCGGCCATTGGTGGTGGTCAAGGTGATTCCCATTGGTGGAGGTCAAGGTGACCACTGGTGGTGGTGAAGGTGATTCGGATCTTGGTGATATTGGTGGTGGCACCTCGTCTATTGGTGGTGGTGGAAATCGGTAGGGGGATACTAAGTCCGGTGTGGATGTTATAGATAAAGGTAAGGGAATTGTTCTTAGTAGTGGTGACAAGGATGGGGATGTTTGGTTATGAGTTCTCCTTTGGTAAGGTTTTATCCGGGAACAATCATTTGACATGTCCACGGTTATGGGGCTTGTTTCGGACTTCACTCTGCTTCCGGTGGTGATGACCTGGAGTGTTCTCGAGGGTAGGCTGCGTTGGTGGCCCATCCAGCGGTCGATCTTTGGGGTTTTGGTAGTGCCTTCCGAGGGTTTCTTTGGTACTTCCTCCACCTGTTGGTGGGGCTTTGGTGCAAAGTAATGTTGGTGCTGCTCATGGTGGGAATACCTCGGACTCTCCTTTAGATGATTTCTCGCGATCCTTAGCCGCGGATGGCGATGATCTTTGTTTTGGCGTGGCTGCAAAACAAAAACTTGCTGGTTGTACCTCATCCCGCCCCGTGATTGAAGGGGAAAAGAGTTCGGATGCTTTTACTCGTAGGCACATGGAGTTAACCCCACGAGGAGGCGGTAGATCGCGGGTGGGGCAAGAATCTCGTAGCCGATGGGCTTGATCTTGTGGTGGATCCTCCCCCTACCGTTCTTGACATGATGGCTATTCTTGATGGGTATCGTCGATTACCCCAGCAGCGGTTATTGGAGGTTTGTCCTGTTCTTTTTATCCACGATTTCGTTTAATTATGATGTGAGCTAATTTCCCTCGTTTCTTTGATAGATGATGAGAAGTGAGTATTGTAATCACCATCTTTACCGGCTCTTCAAGGCTAAATCTCTCAAGCTAGAAGGAAGCTTCGACATTGCGAAGAGACGCTTACGAGCGTTGAGGCTTCGGCCTCTGCTAAGGATGAAGAGATAACCGAGTAAAGAGTCTCGCAAGCGTAAGGAGCGGCGGGGGCACGGAAGAGGCTCGGCTACGTTACGAGGCCGGCTCTGGTTAAGGCCAAGTTAGCTGTTCTTTGAGAGAACTCCTCGTCCATTTCGGTCTGCGCTTTCCTCTTCTTTGGTAGTTTCTGTTCCTTATTTGTTCTGAATTTTCTCTTTCTTCCCTCCTCCCATTTGTCTTGTCTTGGTGGGCGGAGTCCCCGGTGTTGTGGCTTCGGGTGAGAGGGCTCGTCAAAAAGGGTCGCATTCTTGAGTTAGTTGAAAAACTTAAGAGTGAGTCGGTGAAGTGGAATGCCGCGCGGATGTTCATAACGCTATGGCCGAAGAATGGCGTAAGAGAAAGTATTGCTTGGTAGATCTTGCAAAATCGAAATAACCATGACCGCCACTTGTTCAACGGGGCTCTTTTATGGACGCGGATAATCTTGAGCAAGCCCGTGGGCGGATTTCCTCCTTAGAAATTAAACTTAATGTTATGGAAGACGAGCTGCGGCGAGCGCGGTCTTCTCATCCCTCGGATGTGCGGACCTATATGCGGCGTCTTGCCAAGGAAAGGGGCGATGCTAGGGCGAGAATGTAGTGCTCTCGGTAGTGCTTTATCCGCGTCTCGAGCTGATGTGGCTCGTCGGGTTGAGCGTGAGAGAGACTTAGAGGTGACTATGTATCGTCTTAATAAGGGGTTGGAATCGAAGAATGATGAGGTTAATCGACATCGTCATTCGGGCTTGATGCTTCGAAATGACCTAAGCGCGAGTCAATATGCTCATAATCTGCTGCAGGTAGATTACGATAAGTTATCAAATGAATATGATTATGCCGCATGAAGCGAGGATTCCGCGGTTGATCATTGTGAAGGTATACGTCTTCGTCATCGAGTGTGCTTTGTATTGTATCTGTCATAACTCACTTGTCTTCTTCTCTTTCATCATGAGCTCCAAGTCTGACTTAAAGCTGCGGATGAAAAGTTTGCGAAGCTCGGGCTAAGGTAGTTCAACCTGGAGGGTCAAGCTAACTACCATCGCGGTCTAGCCTCGTCTCGGGATGAAATGTTGAAGCAAGCTAATCAAAGGATAGACCACTTTGTACTTCCTTGAATCGAAATGAGATGAGGAGCGTAGCCATAGGTCTCATGGCCCACAAACAAGCGGCCGAAGAGATTAATAAGATTCTTGGTGAGATTGAGGCGGATCTCAAGAAAAACCATGGGCTAACCAAGAATTATACTCGGCGTCCGTACTGCGCTCCCATCAAGTTCTTAGGCCCTCCTCGGGTGGTAGCGTTCCTTCATCGGCCCAAGGATAAACACTGCGGATAACGCTCCTACTCGGAGACCGTAGTTAGTATGCTAGGGATTGATCTCGGTTGCTTATCCTTTTTTGGCGTTTTTGTTATTTTGCCTGCTTGGGCTTGTAATCAATCTACATGTGTTAGATCAAACTTTGGTGTTTAAATCGATTTTGAATTTTGTTGAATTTATGTCTACCATCTTTAAATATAATGAAAAATTCCCGCGGTGTTTGTAACCCGCGGATATCAATCTTTGAATTTGATAAAGTGTATTGTTCGTGCAACTCCGTAGGTTGGTATCCCCGAATCGTCTTGTGACCTTGCACCCGTCCAGCTAACTCCTTGGCGGAGGATCATCAGGACGGTGGGGTCTGGCCGACGTTTAAGGATGTACTCCATTAAGTTCGCGGCTTGTAATATTGCACGGATATCTCATTCTATAAGAAGTCGCCTCCCGGTCATACACTTATAGACACTTACGGAGGAGTTACGAGAGATTGCATGTGTATGCTCCGATATATTGCGTGTGTGTGCTTTGCACGGGATATTACCGGTATATTGTAGTGGGTATGATCCATGCTTTGTGCGGGATATCCCTCTTACTAAGTATAATGTCAATTCCTAATAATAGTAATTGTACAACGATTTCGTGGTTCGGCCTTAAGGCCTACATCCACGGGGTAACAATTGCATCGATATTTTATTAAGATGTGACATGGTTTTCAATGTACATTGTGTAAGTAGTATATACATGTGGTTTTATATGGTATGTGTTTTATATAGGTTGTGGGTTTTGAATAAATTGAAATGTGCGTGGGTAATGAACGGGATATGATATTTGAAAATGAAAACTTGGATTGATTGAAAAGTTAAGGTGCGTTACTCCTTTGTCATAGATAGAAACATGTGGATTAGCTAGTCCATTTTCTTCTTACAAATGCACACGCAGTGGTTGGTCATGGGTAGTATGGCTTGAGGTATTTGGCATTCCACGGATGCATGAGGATTTCCCCTTTCATATTGCGCGAGATAGTAAGAGCCATTTCTGCGATGTCATGTATTATGTAGGGTCCTCCCCAAGTTGGTGCTAATTTTCCCCACTTCTTTTCTCGCTGGTATTGGGGAATGGTCCTCAACACATCTTTTGCCCTTCTACAAAATTCCTAAATTTCACTTTTTTGTTATATTCTCGCCCACTGCGTTGGTAGTTTTCCATTCTTTGCGGTCGCTTCTCTTATTTCTTCGAGGTCGTCGAGCCTTTCCAACATAATGTCCGTGGTGAGATTCTTTTACCAGGCTTCGTCTTTGTAGTTGGAAGTAGAATTTCCGCGAGGATTCTTTGCCCGACTCCGTAGGTGAGTAGAAATGGGGATTCTCCGGTGGCTGATCTTGAGTCGTCCTATATGCCCATAGAACGTTATCACATTTATTTCACACCATCGTCCTTTGTACTCATCTAGTTGTTTTTTAAGAATGAGTGCCAAAGTTTTGTTTGTGGCTTCGCTTGTCCGTTGCTTTGTGGGTATATGGGGGTGGATTTGTTTTTCCGAATCTTGAAGGTGTCGAAACGACAAGTCAATATTCTTTCCTTGTAGTTTTTACCGTTGTTGGAGACTATCTCTGCAGGGATGCCAAACTGCTGAGATGATATTTTGAAAAATAAAAGTGAAGACGTCTGAATCCCGAATTCCTGCCAATGCCTTTGCTTCTACCCACTTGCTGAAATAATCCGTTGCCACTATTAGGAATCTTAAATGCTTATCGGTCTTCCAAAATAAAAATTCTAATGTTTACCATGTCACTGACATTTTATAGAGTTTAATTATTTTTCACTTCAAATTTTGTTCTAAGGCTGTGTTTTCAATACCAGAGAAAGAAAACAATCATTGTTGATAACAGGGCGAACTTCTTGTCTCCCTTCTCTCTCACCCCTTCTTCTTCTCCAACAAAAACATCTATAGTAACTCTTTCTGCTCGAGTTTAGTCCGATTTTGGGCTAGATCTCATTGGCAGTTTCTTCATTTTTTTTTTTTTTTCTAGGTTAGTTAGTAAGCTTAGTTTAGTTTTTATTATGTTTATTAGTTATCTACACCATTACGGTGGTTTTAACTCCTTTTTAAAGGTTTATATACGCTTTCAATGGCGGTTCTTGGTTACTAGTTTGGGTTTTAATATCAATATGTATGTTCTCCAACGACGAAACCTTCATCTTTGTTGTCTCAGATGAAGAAATCTCCACCATTAATTTATCCGACGACGAAAACTACAACGATGATTTTTTGACGACGGAATCTTCATCCCTAGTTACAAGAGATTTGATCAAATCACTCATATCCTAGGAGCACATCTTTTTATAGAAGAAAACCAAACAAAATGATTGGATTTTAATTCCGAAAAGAACCATTCTTCCTCTGAATTAATCGTGTTATTCATACTTGTATTTGTCTTATTCTGGTAATCCTTCCCATTCTGTTGTCGGATTTCTTGGTATTGTACTCTTATGATATGATCTTGTTTCTATGTATTCTCTTATTTTCGATCTTAAACTCATTGTAACCTCGAATTACCATTAATAAAAGGTTCTTATTTATCAAAAGAAAAAGAAAAAAAAAGGAAACAATTATGTGAAAAGTGTATTCTGCGGAATAATTATCCTAGAGAAAGCAAGAAAAAACTTTTCATGCGATTTCATAAAATTAAGTTAAGGCTGTGTTTGATAACAGGGAAAGGAAACAATTCCATGGAAAGTGTTTCCATGGAATCAGTTTCATGGGGAAGGCAAGGAAATACTTTCCACGGAATTGAGTTTAAAACATACTTTAGGCCACACTTTTATTGCAATTCCATGGAAACATATTTTTGACCAAACGGCGGAAAATACGCTATTTCCAGGAAAAATGGCTAATTCCATGGAATTAAATCCTATCAAACACAACCTAAAAATGTACTTTGCACCCAACTTTCCTGGCTAGTTTGGAACCTGTCCCATTTAATTGAGGTCTGCTACTACATGACAAAAAAGGTTAAGAGATGAAACTACCAATTTACCCTCTATCAAATACTGATACTACCAATTTATCCTCATTAAATCCTAATAACAAAACTAAACTAAAATCAAAATCATAAAACTAAAAAATTAAATCAAAATCAAATTCAAATTCAAATTCATTTGTATCTCCATCTCCACTTTTAACCGATTATTCTTCTCCCCTGAAATGGAACAAATCAAGTAGTGTTCTAGCAAACCCAATCCCCTAAGTTAGGTTTTAGCAACATGCAATCACTCAAAATTCGAATTTTTTGAAATCAAAATTTTCTAGGTTTGCCAGAATCTGTTTACGTTAGTGTACTTGTGAACTGATTGCATATAGAAACGGTTTATGTTCATGCCAACAAAGATGATTGTCCTGGATGTGTTTTTTGTTTCGAGAAAATTAAACTAGAAATGGCTTACGTTAATGCCCACATAGCCCGATTTTGGTATGGAAGAGTTAACCGTTTTTTCTGTATGTTTTTTTTTTTTTTTTATAATCGGATTACATGTATGTCCATATAGTCCGATTGTACAACCTTTGATTCTTTAACCGCTATGCCCATAATTAGATTATTTCCGATTGTTATTGATGTTCCCCGAAATCGGTAGATATGGTACACCTACATAAACCGATTATGGGTTGGTGTGATGAACAGTCTATTTATACTAATGCACACATCAACCGATTCATTAACCATGTTTGAATTTTTGCACAAATCTTGAAATTTTTATCTTTATATTATAGAGCATGAAAATACGAATTGAACCCAAAAAGAATGAGATCATTCCGGCATCAATGCAGAAGAAGTTATAAAGCCATGATTTCATGAAATGCCCAGATTTACAATCGGTTTATGTGGGCATTACCATAAACAGATTCTGGCGGAAAAAGATCACAGAAAAACTTTCAAATTTTACAATCGGTTTATGTTCTAATCCTTATAAACCAATTTTTAGAAGTCTAAGAGAACATGAACATAAACCGATTCTAGTTTTATTTTTTTCAAGAAAAAAATGACCTTTTTTTTTTTCCATGTTTTGATGATGAACCAAGATTAGTTGATTTCTTGTTTAATTTAACTAAACGTCGATTGATTAACACTAACTAATCAGGAATAAATTGTAAAAGAGTTGGATAAAGGTTACCATAATGACCTTTTTGTCCTGTAATTACTATATAGGCCTCAAATAATTCTATGGGAATAACGCAAAACTCGTTAATTCAACAACAAAAACAACAGAAAAAAAAAAAAGGCTAATTCCATCTTGGCTTGATTGGGGTATACCCAATAAGACAAAATCAGGTCATTATGAAGTAAAGCCAAGCCACCCCTTAACCTTGTATTTTCTAAATGGCTAATATGCCCTTGGTTAATTAAGAACACGCAATTGGGGGATATAGAAACTAATTGGGGGATATGAATTACTTCCCCCAACCCATGGTGTGTGCTAAGGGTGACTTTTTAAGGCGAAAATACTAAAACACCCTTCCCTCAAAATAAAAATCAAAAAACAAAATCATATTCCCCATTTCCATCTCCACTTCTTATTAATCTTTTTAGGGTTAAAACTTTGAAACCCAAATGTTCCCCATTCTCTTTCAAATTCTAAATTTTCCCCATTTCCTTTCAAATTATCTTCTCCTTCTCTGTAGGAAGTGATGAAGAACATGTCGGAAATGATAAAGAAGAACACGCCTAAGTGATGAAGACCATGGGAAGTGATGAAGAACATGTCGGAAATGATGAAGGTCACGCCGGAAGTGATGAAGACCATGCGGAATTGATGTAATTCAATGCCGGAACTAAATTCCGGCATGCTCGATATAAATCTATTAATGCGAGGTAGTCAAGTAAAAAAAAATCAATTTTCTGAATACTTTTCATCGTGTGTTAGGCATAGAAATTTAGGATGAAGACCACGCCGGAAGTGAGTTCCGGCATGGTTATTTAGGATGAAGACCACTTGGAAGTGATGAAGAACATGTCGGGAAATGATGAAGACCATGCGGAAGTGATGAAATTCAATGCGGAACTAAATCTTAGGCATGCTCGATATAAATCTATCAATCTTAGGTAGTTAAGTGAAAAAAAAATCAATTTTCTAGATACTTTTCATCATGTTCCTAAAGATAGAAATTTAACAAAAACCATGCGGAAGTAGTTAGGCATGCTCGAAAATCGAATAAGCTGTCTTAGGAAGTAGACTGATTAAAACCAGAAAAAATAGGTTTTGAAGATCAAAACAATTTGCGCTAGTGATACGCCCCCCCGAACCCCCCTGGATAGTGGCAAAAAATTTATGAAAATTTCCAGCAAATGCCGGCATGGTTTTTGGTTGAATACCATCTGCCGCACCAAGCTTTTTCAAATGCAGCAATGGTGGATTCAAAGAAAAAAATTCAAATTTTCAACCTCTTAGCAACAATTCTCTCATCATGATCATCTTCCATTTTCAAAAAAATTTCCACTTAAAAACCATTTTTCCTCTCCATACACTCTCAACTAACCCACACAAATTCAAATAAAAATAAATACACACTAATTTATCCCCCAAATACTTGACATTTTACCAATTATAATTAATCAATAATCCCGATTAGTGGGGGCTAGATTAGGAATTAAAAAATAATTACATAGGGGTCACCCAGTGCTATTGGGACACCTTTTTTGTCACGTAGCTATATCCCCCAATTAATTCCCATATCCCCAATTGCGCGTTCTTAATTAACACTAAAATTCTGATTAGGTTAATTAATTGAGTAGATTAAAATTTTGAAATTATGAATTCAGTAAATTAAACCTTTCATCTGTCTTATGAGTTCGATTTCGATCAAAAATTTGGTTTTGAAAATGCAAAAGGTAGGCAAGGTCGTGGTTTGAATAAGGTCATGATTGTTCTCTGGCAGAGCAAGGTCCACTTTGAATAACCTGGCGAGGCCAGATGTTCAACCCAAGCATGGTCCACTTTGAAAAAACTGAAGACCGAGGTTTCGGTAGGCATTGTCTCGGTTGAAGAACACGAGCTATCTTGGGCAGAGGTTCACGGTCGGCATGGAAAATTTTCCTACAACAGCCTTGGCAGTCATAAGGTCGGCAAGCAAATGTTTTTAACACCTGCTTAGAGGGTGACTGTGGCCAGGCATGTTAAGGATTTATAACCTTGCCGAGCTTGTACTTATACCAAACGAGAAAACAAAAATATGGAAGATGTAATTCACTTTATTCATGCAATTTTGGTTACTACATTGATTGAAACATAAAACGAATGCACTTAGCATGTGCATCAAGCCTTTAAACCCCTAGGAGACCACAGTGGACGAGTCATAGCCTTTAAACCTCTAGGCGACCCCGTGTTGTGAAGTCAAGAGTTTTCCACCAACACGAGGAGGTCTTGAAGGAGGACTAATAGCTTTGAGCTTTCTTCTTTGCCTTCTCCACCTGAACAAAACAATTTAGAAAAAAAAAACATTACAGGTAGAGTGCAGGGTTAATGATCCGTAAAACATGGTAAAGGGTCCACCAAAAGATACGTGCTTGCTAGCCGTTAAACCCACAGTGGTATCACTAAAATAGCCTTCCCGCTCCCAACAAAAATGTACACGGTAGAAACAATACATTTTCAACTTATCTGGTGCCTGGCACAAGGTCCGTTACACATACATTGCCTACCGACAAACCGCAAACATGGTTTTATACAAATACCCTTCCCATTAAAAACTCTAGGCATCGAAACATTCAAAAAGAAGGACCAAGCGAGGTAAAAAACAAAAGTTGTCGGCTTCATTAAAAAAAAGCGTGCGACAAGGTATACTGATTGAATAACATGCCCACTTAGTAGCGATTCTGAAACTATACATCAGACAAGTTCTTCAACCTTATAGCTTGCTTCGGCCAAACCCTATCTATGAAAATCCTATAGGTCGATAACAAAATACCTTCTTGACGGCGTACGAATAGCTGCCAATTCAAAATTTCGGATTTTCGACCTAATTTGACATGCAAACATGAAATCGAAGTACTAGAGTGAGTTTAAGTAGGCCCTTACTTTCTTAATCGCACCATTACGCTTTTTTCTGGCTTGATTTCTCCTTCTTCGATGGTTTTTTTCTTGGCTTTTTGTTGAACTATTTTTGCAATTTCGATTGAATTCATTGCGCTTTCTATTTGTTTGCTTCATCTTACTAGCCCTCGGCGGATCCATTGATGAAGATTAACCTAGTTTTGGAATCGACAATTTTAACGGGTTGATCGTCGAGTTTTTGATGGGGGTGGTGGTGGGGGTCGGTATGGTGGGAGGAGACGAAGAAGAGGAAGATGGAATGAAGAGAATAAAATCGATTTAGGGTAATTAAAATTATTAATGGGTAAGGGTAGTTTTGTAAGCTTGCATTGGTAACTTTCGCAAACCCAAAAAAGTGTCATCCTAAAATTGGGTATACTACCAATCAAGCCAGGAATTCCATGACATGAACACCAATCCAACACAGCCTAACAAATTCTGGCAGCTATATACGGGAACTGTCATTAAGATGTGGCCATGTTGGTCAAGTGCATTGGCTTAGCTAGCAGCACTTGTGGTAAAACATAGGTCAGTGGTCACATCATACTTGATGTATGGTACAACACGTAGCGCGTGACATAGTATAATAACTTCAAATAGTATCTTTTTTCCTCGAGTCGATCATCTCCAGAATTTCAAACCAAAGAGAGAAAAAAATCTTCATCAAAATTTCCAGTCATTTTTTGTTACCTTAATCCAAACCCTAAATCTCAATAAAACCCCGAATCACCATTTCTTGAATCTCTAATCTATTGGAGTTATTTCCCTGGTGTATGGCATATGTTAATCACATCAATAGACACAACCAAGAACAACCAACTTGTGTGATAAACCCTAATTTTCACTTAGTCAGAGCTTTAATTCCCTTAAACCCTAGTTTCTTGTTACGTATGGAAGAAGAAAGAACTCAATCACTCGTTCAGGTATATTGAAAATGAAAAGTAGTTTCTATTTCTGATGTCTTGGTAGTTGGTATAAATTTGATTTTGAGTTTCTTGGGGGTTTTGTAGTTTATGTTGGGAGAAGGGCTTGTACCATCTGAAGAAGAAGAATTGAAGAGGAAAGATGTGATCTTGAAGCTCAAACAGGTCTTTTTCTGGAAACATTTATTTAATTGTTTTGATTTTTGTGCAAGGATTTGGGGATAATTTGATGAGTAAATTAGTTGTTGTAGTTGGTAATGAGATTAGGGTTTAACAAAATCAGTAGTTTGTGTCTAGAAGGAAGGGTAAGGTAAGTGCAAGAAAAGCATGATATAGGCAGAATGAGATGTGGATACTGCAAAGGATTTTTGTTAATGGTGCTTGGCAGATACGGCTTAGACCGCTTGTTAGATAGCGTCATGTGAAGAGTAGAGATGAAAATTAAGAAATTTGAAAGGGCTTAGATAGTAAATATTTGACAAATCTCTTACACCACTAGATGAATGAAATCTAAATGCTATAATGATGTAGCAAATAAAGAAATCCTAATGGATCGTGGATTATTTGTAGAGAAATTATGGCTAGATTATAGTTTTTTCTTTTAAAATTATGCTCAGCTAAAAGAGCCGAGTAGATAAAGGAGGTACTTATTTGCCACGTCTTCATAACTAGGAGCCTTTAGATTTATTTTATCCAGTGGAGTAAAAGATTTGACCCAGATAGTAATTAGTAAGACTTGCCTTTAGAACTTATTTTGTAGATTACTTTGATGGGCTTTGTATAATATCTGACATTTTGTATGGTTATCGTCTTGTAGATAGTAATGGAATGGATACAAAGGGTTGCTTGGCAGCGTGGTTATTCAAGAGAACAAATTCATAACACTTCCGCCACAATATTGACCTATGGTTCTTATGGACTTGGTGTAAGTATTTCAAATTTGAGTTTTAATTTGGATTGGCATTCTTGAATATATTTGTTTCCCTTTGAAATGGTGCTTATGATTATTTTTGGAATATAGATTAATGCTGCTTCTCTGTTCATTTAAATGATGTCGCCATTTGCTCACTTAACAGCACCTTTACATTTTCAAACTAATCGTCTTTAAAACTTCTTTTAGGTTCATGGCTCTGATTCAGATATTGATGCTCTATGTATTGGCCCCTGCTTTGCCAGCATGGATGTAAGTTCCTTTTGCTTGTTATTTCAGTCTGTTAAGCTGGATATGCAATGGGTGTGGCTTATTTCAAGCTAACACCTGAACTTAATCAAGATTTCAAGAATAGTCCACTTTATTGATTCTTACCCTTTGATTTGTTTTCTCTTAATGTTCTTTAGGAGGATTTTTTTATTGTTCTGCGCCAGATGCTTGAAACCAGGCCAGAGGTATCAGACCTTCTCTGCGTGAAGGATTCAAAAATTCCTTTAATGCGATTTAAATATGATGGGATCTCAGTCGATCTTCCATACGCACAGCTTAAAGTCATGTCAGTGCCTGATGTAAGTGTTTGGATTGCGTTTAGAATTTGATAATGCTGCATGTGGTATAATCGGTGCTTCATTGATCTATTTGAATTTCTCTTGTTGATTCCTGACATCTATGTTGTGTGGAATCTTGCAGAATGTGGATATTCTCAATCCATTCATCTTAGCAAACATTGATGAAACTAGCTGGAAATGCTTGTCTGGAGTACGTGCGAACATGCAAATTCTTCAACTTGTTCCAAACTTAGAGGTAGGTCACAGTTTCCTGCATTTTACAGAAATGGTTTTGATAGAATTTGGTGTTTCTTAAACCATATCTTCCAATCGCCTACGCATACGGGGTATGTTACTCACTCTGGGGCTTGGTCTGGCTTCCCCAGTCATGAGGGGTTGCGATGTCAATCTTTATTCCAGATCCTTAGGCTGATGTTCTGGGCGTAGTTGTGCAGTTTTTACTTCGTACATTTCTAATGCTATATTTGTTTGATCAATTCCAGAAGTTCCAGTTAGTGTTGCGGTGCCTTAAATTATGGGCGAGAAGGCGAGGAGTATATTGCAACGTATGGGAAGCTTTCATTCCTTTAAAGTTTAACTTTTATTTTGAGCAGTGCATACCTGTTTTTTGTTATTGGTGTTCCAAATGCGTTCTTGAATACATCTCAATGGATGTTTACATTTATGTTTGCAGTTGGTTGGATTTTTTGGAGGAATCCACCTGGCTGTTCTCACAGCTTTTATATGTTGTCGGTTTCCTAATGCCAGTGGTACTGCACTTATCTTAAAGTTCTTTGAAACTTTTGCATATTGGCCGTGGCCTACCCCAGTGATGCTACAAGATGTTATACCACCAATGAATACAGAACATTCTTTAATGCCCATTCAATTTCCAAGTGGGACACTTGAATTTTGCCGTTCCAATTTCACAAAAAGTACATTCCAGAAAATCAGGATCGAATTTCTGCGTGGGCATACAATGACAAGGGTATATATCTTTCCCTGGTTTTGATTTTGTTTTTTCCGTCTCTATTGTTGAGTTCGCATAACAGACACCTAATTGGCTATTCTTGGTTGATTATAGGAAATTATGAGACCTGATTTTGAGTGGAGCAGTCTGTTTGAACCTTTCCCCTACACAAAGAAACACAAACGATTTGTGCGTATTTTTGTTGCCGCCACAAATCAGAATCAGTTAGGAGACTGGGTTGGTTGGATTAAATCACGCTTTCGCAGCCTTCTTCTAAAGGTGAGTTCTGTTGTCTTTTGGAGATGGAGAGCTTCGTGATGTTCTGTTGATTTTTTCTTTCTTTTTTATACATATCTTTTCATACTACCATATATGTTTTAGTTAGAAGTCTGAACTCTGAATCCCATGTTTGTTGCAGCTTGAGGAGGTGCAAGGACATTGTGATCCTAATCCAACTGAATATATCGATGTCGATGAAGCATCACCAAATGTTGTATTCTACTGGGGTTTGCAACCTGGTCGAAGTAGCTTCACCGGTATTCAATCAGTTGAGAAGTACTTCAGGAACTACATCAGTAATGGGTATCGAGGCTATATCGGAAGGTTAGATATTTCAATCGTGGAGTCTTCTCAACTTCCAAAGGATGCACAATCTGAGTATGTAACAGGGAGGGAATCAAATGGTTATTGGGCCTATCCCGCTTACATTCAACCAAGAGCTCCCGTTTTCTCTCACTATTTGCCACACTATTTTGTGGGTTATGCTGCGGCAAATTCAGCCGTGGACTATCCAAGCGCCGGATTTTGACTGTGTTATACAATTCTTTTTCTCAGTCTCCGAGTTACTTAATTGAAGTTGTCAAGGAGATCCTCTGAGGGAAACATTTACAAAGTTAAAGAAAGTGGGTGTGTAATGGAAAAAAATTTTACACGAAAGTAACACTTGTAAATTTTCAGATTACACTTTAGGAGGGTAGTCTTAACAACTGCGTCTTATTCAACCATTTGATTTTCATATCTGTTTGTAAACAATTTTAATAACACTCATCCAACCCATCTTTCTTCCATGTAAATTTGATCAAATGTATCTGTAAATCGAATTAATATTAGTTTGGAACTGAGTCTCTATCTTTTATTTACGGAGTTTAGAGACTCTTGTAAGTGAATTTTGTTCGTGTTGAAGTTACTGTGAACAAAAACTTCTTACTTAAATTTTGCTTCTATATCAGGTTGAACTTGAACGGTTCACACTTTTGAAGTCCGTTGGGCTTTTCTATATCCTCGGTCTCATCTTCCCAAGCTTCCTTTTTGTACGACACTTTCTAATTTTTATCTACACATTTTCACTGGAAGAGAATTTGTTAATGGTCCTGCTGCTTGTGAGGATGGTTAAGATGCCATCAATGACTCCATCTAACTTCGAACTTGAGCACTAACAATCAACTGGTGGATGATATATTAGTCTGAAGCTTATACTATGTTTTTCATCTATCTATTAGTCATAGTTTAAACATAGGGTTAGGTTTTCTTTTTGCTGCAACTAGTAATCAAGGGATTCGTTTAAGCTCCACATTTTTTTTTTTTGAAGCATCCACATTTGATCAATTGTAATCCGATAAGCTTATCGGAAAAATTGGAAAATAACTGAACCTGGCAACACCCACGACTCCAGCATAAAGCAGTATGTCAGACCAGACTGCATAAGAAAGTTACAAATGGAGATAAATAACAAAATTTGTTGGAGTTGGTAGGAACATTAACCACTCTGCTGATTAGATTCAATCTTGTTGCTGAACTGCCGAACACACTTTAACAAAGGTGAAAACTGATTTTTGTTTGCGCTCTATAGTTCCAAATTGTCTTACGAGGGAAGCAAGAAACGACTTCAAAAATGTTCTTGATTATTTGTTTACATTGATTGCTAAATGGTCTGGGAATGGGTAAAGGAATAATGTGCAATTTATGGTGCTACAATATTCTTTTATTTGCATGTATCAATTGCACCACACCACATATGTGTGGTACAAAGAGCTCCGGCTAAGATGGTAGGGGCGGATACTTTCTTGTTTAGATGACATGTGTCTACTCTAATTAAGTAGTAAAAATGTCTTCCATCAATGTCTGATACTATCCTGCCAACTGGTGTAGATAGTTGGATCAATTTTCATACCAGTATTGTGAGATATGCTAGACTTACAAGAGGGGGGAACTCCGAATGTAAGCGATCCCTTTTATCATTGGGACAGTAATAGGCAAAATATGGGTATAACTGTTTCTTTCCAGGGAATTCCGAAAATAGGTGATCCCTCTTTTATCATTGAAACTAGGTATCATAGGGCCTTACGGCTGACCTACTCAACCTCTCATGGCAGCTTTAAGTGTTTTCTTCAGAAGAATACATTGAGAAAGACTACAATTTAGTCACGCATACAATAGATAACTTATATCACTCCAGGGTACCCACAATTCTATAATATCATTCCAGGTACTCGACGTAACCAAAAGATTAATCTTTCAGGCTACCATCAAACAATAGTTTTTTTTTTTCCGAAACTATATTCCAGACAAATTTAAATGATGTTTAATGACTGGTCCCATCTGAAAGAGGACACAATGTATACAGAGGTCATACTTTAAGCAGAAGACGGTGAACTTTCATAGAAAAAAAGACCTTATTAACCATCGCAACGACAATGTACATGTATTTACACTTGACAGGGACTTCAATTCTAATAATTTTCCTCTTCATTGTAACTCTTACAAGTGTTTTGATGATGACAGTGATGCGGTTTCATCTTTCACTAATATATGCTTTGTAAAGAACAAATAATATAAGTACATCATTTTGTTGAACTATTAAGTATGCATCCATATATTACAATAAAATTAATCACTTCGTATATATATAACTCATTTGACTACACGCCTAAACTACACGTACTAAAAAAAAAAGGCTAACGAGACTTACCAACCTCTTATATCACGTTTAACAAAAAAATAAAAAAGTAGTAATATATGTTAATTAAAAACGGATATGAAAGCAACCATAAAGTTTAACGTAACTAAAACATAGAATGACATTATTTTTTAATCCTATTTGACTTCTCGCTAGTTATTTAACCCTAAACCAAATTTATATGTCTTTCAATTGCGCCCACTTCGCATTTATTTATTTATTCATTTTTATACCCTATAAGAACTTCTTTGTATAATTTATCGATCCCAAATCTTATCCATGTTTACAATCGTATTTTTTGGTATATATGTTTTTGAACGTAAATATCCTCCTTTTTTCGTTCATTTTGTAATAATATTTCCCAAATTCCTCTATTTGCTCTTCGGATCCATGATTTGGGAAAAAGACTCATATTCTCATGCTCTCTATATATTTGTTTTGTTACTTGTTCCCGTAAGAATGCAATCATTTCTACGTCTATTTGTTTTAGTATTTTCTTCTTCAAAATAATATTTCCTAGGGATTGTCTATTTTTTTAATGCTGCAAAGATGTTTCTATAATCTTTTTGCCTCTGACCCCTCATTAGACTCTGAATCTTCTCTGAAAGCTTTCTTCAATAAATAAGCTTTAAGCATTTTCCTCTCATGCGACAATAGATGAGTTGTAGTATTTGTTCCTGCATTGTTGATTTCGTTAGTGTCATCCAATTCTATAAATTGGCTAAACGTGATGTCTCCTATCTTTGTCTAATTTTTGATATTGTTTAGGCTTTGTCAAATTGTGTGTTTGTCTTCTCTTCTCGTTGTACAAATATATCATCGTATTGTAATGTTATTTAATCCAATCTATTTTAGATTCATAAAACTCAATCAGATAATACTCTAAAAACTTGGTCACATACTCATACCGTTATTCACGTATATACTGTTCCAATTCATATTTGTCAATGAAATCCATCATTTTCTATTAAGGATATAAGGTGTCGTGCAGGGTTTCTTTTGTTGTGTCATACCTAACATTAGTTCTTTGATAACCATATGTTCATCTATTGAACTATTTTTATACGAAGTTTAAACTATCATCTTGTGGAGAGATATCTTTATCTTTATATTGTTCTCCAAAACCAAATCTTTTATTATTCTCAAACATCAGTTGTTGTAATAGGAAAACTTAATTATTTTCCGGGTTTATGTGCAATAAACCTTGTTATTCTCATATTTATATAGCCTATTCTTGGTGTCGGCTTGTGATTCGTGTACTTCAATATATACTTTAATTCCCTAACCGATTTTGGAAATCGTCTAGTTTTAGAAAATTGTGTAGATGGTTTGGTATGTTTTTGTATATTTTTAGGTATTTTAGAATTAGTGTGTCCGGTTGGTCGTAAACCTTAATATTTTAACAACCAACTCAACAAACCCGTCATTATATATGTGTTATGCATGTGTATTATTGTGAACGTTGGTTTTCACCTCAGTTAAGCCAGTTTGTTGTTGGAAGTACTAACCTTGTAACTTGATTTTCATCATCAAAATTTAACAAATTTCACAAAGTCACACGGTAAATAGTTGCTCGATAAATCCTTAAAAATTATTCATTGAAACCCGGACATTGTGTTTGGCTCTTGATTAAAAAAAAAAAAACTATAGATTGATCTAGTTCTGTTGGCTGTGAATTAGCTCCTTACCTTTAGTCTGTAATTAGAAGATATACCAGGTTATTGTGAACATTGCTTTTCCACCTTAGTAAGTATGATATGATGTTAGAAGTACGGACCACAGAACTTGATTATTGTTACTCGTGAGATGAATACCTTGCTACATCCCAAGTTCTCTACATTTGGAGATATTAACTTGAGTACTCTAACTTATATTAAATGTGATAAATGTTGGTTGTAGCTAGTAGTTAGAGCTTGAATTAACTGCGACCGGGTGGCTTAAGTCACTTTGGGATCACACTCAACCCATGTAACATAGTTGTTAAAACTCTATCATAGTATTGTTTAAGATGTCGTCGAACAATGACATTATGGTAAATACTAAAATATTGTCCTAAGCTGAATTTTTCACCACCCGAAAACCAAAAAAAGGTTGCTACTTGATTTTCTATAAGCTTCGTCACTATAAATATTGCACTTCAGGTTCCCATGAAAGAACAATCCTTAAAAAGATAAACATAAATTTATAATCAAATGAGTATGCCAAATAAATTCATAGGATAACAACCTTAAACATTCTAACTTTAAACAAATAAATCTAAAACAATGTAAATCGAACTTTAATGTAGAAGATGGTATTGAAAAGAAATAACTATAGACAAACCAATTCATTATTTCTTCCGATTAGTTTTCAAAAAATCATTGGTCGTCTAGTCTTTATCATCTAAGTCTAATTTCTTTTTTCAAATACGCACCGGTGTGTTTGGTCGCTTTGCTACCTTTTCGTTATTTAATGCACATTTCCTCCCCTTAGATGTCTCCTTGTCCTTATATGTGGTAGTATGTGTAACATTTATTTCGCATCCCAACCCCCGTAGAGAAGAGACCTTTACATGTAAAACAATAATTCATATTTGAAAAAAATGTTTTAGTACCCATCGCTTGCAAAGCTACTTGATATTCTCAGACATCCTGAATCCACTAATTCTCCTTAAGGATTGAATATATAAGGACCGTAAAATTGTCGTGGTTTGTTTATACCACACTCCTGGATTACCAATTTGAAAATAAAGGTGTGGTCCTTGATTCAATTAACCACCCGTGTGTCTTTTCTCCCAAGAATCCGCATTTGGAAATAAATAAATAGTGAGCATCGTTCACAATACATCTATCTATAATCAAGTTAATTGTCCATACTAACATGTTCTTTGGCGGTGCATTTCATCAACTTTGTTGCCGCTTTTGTTCCCCATCATTGTGAATGCTTGATGTATCTCTCGTCACCCTTCAACCAAATTCAATTTATACACGTGTATATTCTAAGCCGTTAGTAAGTCTCGATGTATTGTCCATCCATTTATTTAAAAATATTGTTCATTCTTACCATGGTATATCATATTCAAATATGTTTTTGCACTTGAGACACCAAGGTTCCTCGTCTTCGTCGTACAAACTTTTTATTACATCTGATGCATGCTATGTAGTACGATAATCTGTTCTCAACCAAGCCCAGTACCGTCGCCTCGCTGATGAATATTTCACCCAACCATTTACTCGAAGCAACACATTTAGTTATGTTTAATTTTAGCAGGAAAAAAATTCAACCAAATACACGCTTACCATATTTTCAGTGTTTTGTATCATGGCAGTTGCTTCATGTTTGGTCATTTTACTTTCGTTGGGATCATCCAGTGTGGCGAGTCAATCATTGTGATTCTATTTTCTCATGATTTAAGCTCGCATAAATTAATTTTGTGGTTTTAGTATGTAATAAAAGTCATATAGTCTTAATTTGATTCTCTGCGCTTACTTTTGTCAATTCATCGACTTCTCGAAATCCAGATTGATCAACACTCTAGAGGAAGTGTTAATAGCTAATGCAAGTACACTTGTTGCAAAGGTATAATTATCTCATTAGGTGAAAAAAATAAATGATAATATCGGTACATGGAGTAGTATATTAGTAACTAACCACTAACCTTGGAATTAGCTTACAAATGTTTCTCTATTAATAACAATAATCGGGAGTATTCATGTGTTCCTCTACAACACCTCTTTTCTTGATTTTTAGCATTCCCTTCATAGAGTGACTCACATATCAACCCCTTGTTTTAACAACAATATAAGATTTATCACAATTGATTTAGAGTCCCAGTTCATAATTTAGAAATAATATACATTTTAATCAAAGTTACTTTCTTGTACCTTCAATGACTATCTGTTTCTTCTAAAATTCACCAGACCTTTTTTGACCATCGACTGCAACCATAGTAATACCTAAAATTGATTTCAATCTTCCAATAGCATCTGCAAGTAACAATGTTGTTAATTATATGTAACTTATATATGTTGCATGGAACACACAAAGGTAGTTCGGTTCTTATTAAGATATATTATGGTTCTTGTGAGGAATTTTTGGATGGTATTTTCCTAAGAACATTCAAAGAATCTCATTTCGTAATTCTTTTCGTGTGAAAGATATAAGAAGAATATTGAGCCGAAACAAACCGAATCTAAATATATAAACTAAAATTTCCACACTAATTGTACGATGTAGAAATTAGGCCACGCTAAGTCTCCGAGAGATTTTGGCATCTTAACATCTCTTATACAATAATGAGATAACACTACCCGATTCTATCGCTAGCCTCTGTAATCTTACAGGACTGGACCTCTCTCGGTGCACCGAGTTTCAAAAAGTTCCCTAGAGGTATTTTAGAGTGCTAATTAAAGTTCAATTTGTTCAAAATTTAGAGGCATTACCTAGATATATTAGAGAACCTAAACTTCTGTGGTTCCTCAAACTTAAAGGCGTAAGTATCGAAGTTTTACCCAGGTCTTGTCTTCACAGCTTCCAACAGGGCTTGGGCAGTTCCCATTTCTTGAGACTCTGAAAATATGTAATCTCCAATTCTATCAAGTAACTGGGTAATTAGTTATACATACACAATCCTGCAGCTTTAGAGTCGAGTGCTGCTCTAATTGATTCTGTAATTGTGCCTTTTTCACCCTATCCTGCAATAAAGAAAGACTTATCAATCATAACAGTAATGAGTAAACATCGAACAACAAAAAGTAAAATTTAAAACATACCCACACCCTCTAATGGGTTAAGGACTCGAGTACACTCGCTAATTCAAAACAGCAATTTGATTTTGAATACTTTTAGCTCTTAATTGTTAAGCGTAAAAATCTTTTCCCCATTGCATCTCTCTCATTAATACCACTCACGCATGTTTGGCGTGTCAAGATTTACTATCACTTATGCATCCTTGCTCTACCATGAAACTTAAGCCAATATAATGGTTGGCATTGCTTAGGTCTCCTTGAATTTTCTCCGTTTGGAACCAAATAAGCAGTAACCTCTCTATATCCAATCTAGCTTCTCCTCTAAATGTTGTGAGGATCTACAAACTACATATGTACAAAATACCCAGATAATAAAGCTGAGCAAAGTGTATCTCTCAACCAAAGCAGAAAATAACACTTCAATTATTTGGGTGGTGATTGAACACGTAACCTTCGACAGAGTCGGATGCACTACCATTGCGCCACGTATCCGTGGTTTAAAGACTTGTCTTAGTATGGTAAAAAAATAGTATCTATCTCTCGTGCTTGTATTTTCGATAGAAACAACGTTGGCGAGAATCGGAAAATATACTTAGTGTAGTAGCAAGTTATCTGCCGTATTGTTGTATTCATTCATAAGATTATGGCCATGATTCTTTCGCCATATGTAATCTGCAGCAATAGATAAATACATAATCGACAATCTGGTGCGAATAAGAAAACCATATAACCATAAAAAAAAAAAAAAAACTAAAAGAGATAACCTTAAACCAATTTGCTTCTCATACGTAATGGGAAATACTAATATATCCATGCATACTCTATTATCCCAACACAAAGAAAAGAAAAAGATAGATTAAAGTTGTCAAATAGCTACATATCAAAATTTATTCATCAACGGTTCCGTCATTCTATGTCATAATGACGATAATCAAATATATTAAGTGGAACACTATTTACTAATTGACCAAATTCATTATACTACGTTTATTTCGCGAATAATCCCTACGTGGTGAGCTTTTTGTATGTTGGCAGTCAACAAAATGACCTCAACACCCTTGACAATGTTCATCCAACAAGATATATCAGTATGAGCAGTTGAATGACGTTATATTCAGTATCACAACATTTTTCCTCGACAATGGACAACCGGAATTCCATTGAGTTGTGAAAGAAAAATGGCAAACAATATAAACTATCCAGAATTAGTATAGCTGTAATCCGCATGGTTATTTTGAAAATCACGCATAAGGAACATATAGATGAGCAAAATTTTGCCGAGCATCTTCATGAAGCTTACATCCAACACAATAAATACCAAACATGAATTGTATCTCAATAAAGTTGAACTCATTAAAGCGGTTTGCACACCTTTTCCCTAGTTTAACCGTTTTAGTCTAAGTTCTGATAAATGGTCAATTGATTTGAACAATATATGAATAAAATTAAAGACATGGATTAATGTTCAAAGTTAGTAGGAAATGGAGGAATCGATGCTACTGAGTAACAAAAAAAAAACCACTGACAATGGTTTTAATTAAATCCTAGAGAGATAATACAACACAAAAAAAATCAATAGAAACACTCTAGGTAAAATTGCAGACTGCTATAATTCCAAGTAAAGACAGATCATGACCATTTTTTTTATTAGATTATATTTTCAGGAGACACCTCATGGAGCGGGTAAGCCATGTTTTCTAAGCCATGACCACAGTAGTATTCATAATGTCATTCCCTGATATTGCCCATTCTCAAAACTACTTGTTAACAGACTTAAGTACATAATGATTCATTGTTAAGTAGAAAAGTGATTCATTGTTGAGTACAAAAGAAAATATATATTACCTTTCTCACAGAAATTAATATGTAGTCGCATGAAAAAAATCAATCGATTAACATCGAAGGAAGTGGATTAGGAATTAATGAGCCACAATGGTTCGATTACAAACCTCTTCCAAAGCACTAATGGATATTTCTCAAGAAATCGGACATGCAAATAAATATTCATAAGCACCAAATATGACAATACCACAATTTCAGTCCTATAATACAAAACCATCCATATTACTATCCTATCTTACTGATTCCCCGTCGAGACCATTAAACTTTAATTATACCTACTTTTGTCGGGTTCTGAGTATTGTTCCATCTGTATTGGCCTCTCCCAGTCCCTGGACAAAAAGGAAAACTTGCTCAAAGTTTTAATATGAAGTGAGGTACCAAGCTACCCAAGTAAACAGCCTAAAACATTTTATAAACCACAAACTTAGCCTATATAGCGTAAACGACGAACTAATTTGAGCTTACAAAATCAACGGTGCTGGAACTTCGATGTAAAATTGATAAGTGACAAATTCTTCGTTTACTTGCAAACGACAAAACCTCGGCTAATATGAACCTGTAAAGAGGACAGTGTCTTATCCTCCGAAGGATCTCAGCTTCACCCATACAATGGCATAGTACGGTGGTGAAATGTCTTTAGCATGGGAAAAACGTCCATATTGTGATCACTACGAATTATAGTCTACTCAATTTAAACTCTATTTACTCAATTACAGTATGCATTCATTTCTGCTATAGTGACTCGATGTCTCTCAAAAAAGGCTCCACTCAACACGTTGTACTCAACATCAGATACTCTGATTCCAAGATATCAAATCTCTCAGATGGATATAATTTATTATCAGTTTAGATGTGTGCATTATGTGTTCTAACTTATTCAAAGATTATATGTTGAATTTTTAGATATGTTTAGATACTGCATTATATAACTCTAGATCTCGGGAAATTGAAATACTTGGTAGCATTCCTCTGTGATTATATGTTATTGAGATAAGATAAGTTGAACTTTTAGGCGCTACACTTCATTTGCTTTGCCATTCTGATTCAGTGTTTCCTACATAGGTATGATGAGATTCTTGAAACGAAGAGGTTCCAGTTCCACATACTTTTTGGGGGAAATTAAGTGCACTATTCAAAGCAAAAAGAAAAAAATAAAGTAATTAAGTCACTACGATTTCGGTGTCAAATGTAAAATCTTTTGGTTCCTCACGTTGTCATCTCATAGAAAAAGATATAGGTTGGTTATTTCATTGGTGATGATTGCATTTTATATTTGAAGGAAACAAATAAACTAAGTTAAAAAGTTGTATAATGTGTATTAGGTTACCCTTTCAGAATTTTATCAAACTGGAATTCGTAGTCAAGACGTCTCCATCAGTGAATCCAACATAAACTAAACGAACAATCTGCACAAATACACAAAAGAAAATGAAAGTAAACTAAGTATGGGTTGTTATTTAGTAAATAACATTAGCAAAGAAAGCATATAAAAGAACAGAATCATAAATTTAATATTACAATTGAGCATCATGACCGGGATTTCTGTGAATAAGCATCCAATCTCCTACTACATATCTAAATAATCCAATTCTTCATTTGTTTTCCTAAGACAATACATTTGTTAATTATCAATCTAAGGGTGTGCACCAAATACCTAAAGCCTAAGCCAACAAAGACTTGTACTCATCCTTGATTATGGAAAATGGTAGTGATCCTTTCATTGTATTCTTGTATCCATAACCACCTTGTTACCATCATATCATCCAATTAAATCCCAATCGATTTAAGAAACATACCATAATGATGATGTTTTATTCAATATTTTCTAGGTTTTTCTAAGATTGTTCTCTTAGCTTGATTTCTCATTATAGTACAAATTAAACTACAGTTAGATTGCAAATAATCTCAAGTAATGTATGATATGCAAGTAATTAATCTGCGAGCAATGAATCAAGTAAATACTAAGGTTGAGTATGTAAATGAAATTGACGCTATTGATGTGAGACATGATAAAGGAAAGCTTCAAGATATGTGTAGTAAAAGGGTATTAATTTCCATTGACGTATCGAGTTCATATGGAAGTTATGCAATACTTTCAGACACATCATGTAAACTATACATGGATTACAGTTAGAAGTTTAGAAATTCTAGTGGTTCCTTGGAATGCATGGAACTCAAGAAAGTATTATTAGCTGGAAATAAATGGCTAGAAACTTATCATCTCTTGTAACAGAAGAAGTTTTTCGTCAAAATCTTATTTAGGTGTATTTTATTGTGCACAATTTAGAAAGGTGTGAAATTTTAAGGTAATTTTGATATATGCTAGTCTAAACTCTCAACCAAAACCAATACTAAAAGAGTTTTTGAGTACATAATTGATTTAATGGCTATGGCATTCATTCAAACACATGTGTTCATAATAAAATTAACAAAAAAAAAAAAAAATTAGACTTACCCATTTGTGTCTTCACCCAATATGCTCTAATAACAATCCACGCTTCAAGAACCCGAAAAGGATACCGAGCAAAATCAAAATTTGTCATGGTGTCACTGACCATTACTTAATAACCCTTTTTCCAATCAAGTCTCTAAGCATCACATCTCGTAATATCCGGACGTACCTACCAATTGATGCCGAGTAAGACATCAACATGTAAATTTTGCGGATTTGGTTCCGTGATGGACCTGCTTTCCTTCTCCTTTTCTCTACGCTTCCGCCGTGCCATCGACCCTCTATCAAGCATCGCTAATGTTGAGATATGCATCTTTTGGTGGCATATTTGTCATGGAACTGTGTGAAGATAATTTGGATGGAGAACCGATAGAATGTAATGCGAGAGATTACACCTTCGTTTTATTTTTGTTTATTCATGTGTGATCGGGAGCTAATATATATATGGTAAAACTCTTGCGGGAGCTGATATATATATGGTAAAACTCTGAACTGATATATGTATATGGTAAAACTCTTGTGTTTAATAAGTGCGGCCCTGGTTTCGTGAATTTGGGAATTTGAACAAAACATAACCTATCATTCCCAGCTGCTGAAGTCAAACTCTATTCGCACTACTTGGGCCGCCGGATGACCCTCTCAGGTGAATCCTGTCCACTGATTGACTCTTTGATCACAAAGACAAAGACCACAATTTGCACCATACTACAAATAATGATGATAATTAACCGATTAGCTGATGCTACCAGAATCTCTTATACATTTCATACTTAATCTAAAAAAATACTAAGAGCAAAAAAGTTCAGATACCTGCGTGAAACTCAAATTGTTACCTTTATTCTCTTGTATTCACGTACCACATGCATTGGCAATTTTACCCTACAACAACTAAGAAGATAGGGCATGCTCAAAGTATAAACTAAATTAGATAATGATCGCTAGATAAACCAAGGTGCAACATACACCTCTTCGTTTCACTAATAATTTATGTATTCAAAAACATATATTATCTCCCCGTAATTGCTTTACCTTTAGATATGTGAACATTATATTTTTCAGATAAAGATTTATAAACAATTAGATCTGCATACCTCCCCACTTTTTTACTCCACGGTGAATTTGTCGACATTAACTTCTTATACCAAATATTGAGGTTGGGTTAGAAAAAACCCATTTGGACATAAAACGTTAACATTCAAAGAATTTAGTTAAGCCACTAAAGCTTCTTGAATCTCAGAGAGTACCACCTTTCATTATCAACAGTATTATACAGTACATACGGACTTCTATAGGTGCAGTACGCTCAACCATCCCCTTAATTCCCCTTAATTTCATATAAAGTTGGCCCTTTCAAGAATTCATATCACCATGAAAATCATAAATCATTAGCTTGAAAGGCTATAAACTGTAGTTTAAAAAGCATGGACGGGTCGTGCCACAATCCATATCAACAATGGAGTCAAAGAAGTCTAAGAAAATGAATGCTCAACATGCATTCATCTTCAGTATTCTCTTCTGATTGTTAGGCTTATTTAAACATACAGTGAGCGAAGCATGCAGCTGGACTACCTACCTAGTTGTTCTCAAAGACTACCCCAAATACATATGCCCCAAAAAATGAATCTCTAATCAAAAGTAAGAAAACGACATGCAAGAAAAATTAAAAAAAAAAAAGTAGCTACCTGTATATGAAATGTCACGATATGTCGAATTGGACGTCGATCATGAGGTTAGTTAAATTTACTAACTTTGTTAGTATCTCCAAGTAGTGTAGACACATTTGAATGAGTCAGTTGATTGAAATTCGTTGGTAGACAACCTTTGACACTTTTGGTATAGCTCAATAAAAGAACGAAGTCAAGAGTCAAAACCACAATAAAAGGATGATCAAAATCATGACCTGCATAGGGCTCGAAACTACCAAACATGATATGTTGGAGTTTATCTGAGCCTATTTTGCAATTTTTCTTCTCAAGAATTCCAACTTTAAACCTGAAATAAAGAACCCCGTTAAGCCAAATAAACACCTAATTTTGAAGAATCATTATCAAACAAATAATAATATATCACAACAATATTGAGAATTAAACCAATCCAAAATGAGCAGGACATAAACTCTCACCTGCGAAAATCAACAAAATCAACAAAATCGATACCAAGACGGGACATGATCAAAGTAAAAAAGCGCGAATATATCTACCCCGACCTTGAAACCTTAATTTATATTGCCTCTTTGATTCGATGTCGATCTGACACATCCATGTACTTTCGCCTAAGAGAAAAGAAATAACTTCAATCGAATTAGGATTTACAGACCCAAAAAAAAAAAAAAAAGGTTAAGTGAACAGAATCACAATCAAAGTGCGAAATTCTAATCGGTAAGTATATACCTGCGAGTCCTTTCCAAAAGACAAATTATATTGAATTTACATAGTTTCCTTTTCGATGATTTCAAATCTGCAAAATAAACAGAGAATGGTGAGGGGAAGAAAGAGCAAGGAAGAGAGGAATCGGAAGAGAAAATAGGGTTTGGAAAGGAGAGAAGTGGGGTCGTAAATACGTAACATTGGTGGTGTGGAAAACGAAAGATTTTGAATAATAAGTGCGGCCCCGGTGAATTTGGGAATTTTAACAAAACACAACCTATCATTCCAGTAGTCCAAGTCATAGCTCGATCAGATGATTTCAACCGCCGGATCAGGGTCCCCGTCAAATCCTGTCCGTCGAATGACTCTCAAATCTCAAAGTCAAAGACCACCTTTTTTTATAACAGTGATATCATTCGGAAATGATAAGTGTCTTTACAGATTTTCCCACCGATAATCGCGTGTGAGATAAAAAAGTGTGAGCTCAACCCTGTTTTTCTCTTGGTGGGGGCACCAGAAGTTTGTCACCCGTGAGACTATCACTCGGGATAATCCTGCGGTACAAGTAGACTCACCCGGTATCATTGGGATGGATAAAGGAGATAGATAGTAGGCAAAATATGTGATCTCTCTCAAAAAAAGAAAATGATTTCTCGGTTAGGAATTAGGATAGCAGTTTTGAATTTAAAAGCAATAAAATCAAAGGAAATAAATATAGAAAATTCAACATAAAATTCTGTTCAGCTCAAATGTTTAATTGATTAAATTACAAAGTAAATGTGGATACAATAAATAGAGCCTTTCGGTCCATGTGGAGCAATAAACATGTGAAAATCTACAGAAAAGTAAAGAAAAGGAAAAAAAATAATAGCCAAAAAATAATAATATTACATTTATATGTTCAGAGATGAATCTCTGTATATTATCTATCCATCAACATGGGAGAGAACACATCATAGTCAGTGAGTGTAAAACTGAAAACCCTAGAATGGGAAACAAATCCCACGGTTCAAAATGATGGTGTAATGTTGATTGCTTATATATATACTGGAAAGTATCATCACCACCGTCCAAAATCTAATCTTGACCCAAAGTCATCGATTTTTGACTATTCCTTCGTTCCCTGCCAAGATCAAGTACTTATCTTTTCTGGTAAGTTTAGTACATTCAAACCCTAATGCTTTACCAAGTTCCTCCTGAATGTGGTTAGCTATTTTAAATCTTGATACTTCATGATCCGCATTTTCGTTCTGGCACGTCGACAATGATAACGGCGATGCTGCACCGGCAACTGTGTCGAGTAACCGGACAGTGTAAGACGGAGATGGGTTCATCAAGAAGAAAAGTGGGTCTAAGCATTTAAGACCACCAGCAGTAGTACCATAGAACATACTAACATGAGCATCCATAGCAACAGGTACGATTTTATCACTCATTTCAGCAAATAAAGGACTGAACCTAAGTAAATATGGCTCTCTGCATGTAGTACCTTCAGGACAAACAATGAGATCTCCTTGACTTAATAACTTCTCCATCATATTTGCATCTTTAACCCTGTCTCTCGTCAATCTCACGGTCTTGATGGGTGCCAAAATTTCAGAAACTCTACTTAAGCTGTACGTAACAGCAGTTATGGGTGTACATAATGCTGCTGATAAGTAAAGTGGGTCTAATAAAGTTCTATGGTTACACACATAAAGAACACCTTTTTTCTTCTTCTCTTGACCATTTTGAAGGGTATTTTGGTCATTTTGTTCGTTCTGTTGGTTTTGATTGTTGGTGGTGGTTGAAGATGGCATTGAATTTGGTGAGGCTGGCCTTGATAAGTTAAGTCTCAAACCGAGAAGGGCTAAAATAGGACCAGCAACCCTGTAGGGCAATGTAACACCAATGATACCTCTGATTATGGCAAGGCAGAATCCCAATGGCAACCACATGAATACAGCTAAGGAATTAAGTGGGGTAGGTTTGAGAGCCAATCTACCATCATGGAATATAAGAGGCTTTGGGTACTTGTTCCTTGGTAGATATTGCCAGCTTCTCTTGTCTGCTTCACTCACATAGTAGATCTCCTGATTCAAACCAACAGTTTTACAGGTAAGAACATTTAAAATGGGAGAGAAAATTAACACCTAATTAACATCTAGCAGTTTTTGGTGCCTCACTTAAAGAGTAAAAACTAACTTTAGACAATCTAGAGAGTGACTTGTAAATGAACACCAAATAATACCCCAAATCCAGTGGCATGCATGGCATACTAACAATGACATATCATGGGAACCCACATGTTCAAAGATAATTTTTTAGATTTTGTTGGACAAAAAAGTTTGTTTGAAATTGAATAGAAAGAAAATGTAGAGAGAGCTAGGGGATAATACCTTGCAATGGGAGAACAGTTGATGATCCAGAGGTTTGTTGAAACTTCCAATGCCAATGACATCAGAAGGATTGTTGCCCATCAACCTATCTTCATGAGTACAAAGATTTCATCAAAAACTGCACCACTGGATTTCTTCTTATCTTGCATTAATCCAAGATAATACCCATGGAAAGTTTTCAACTCTCTGCCAACAACAACATCAATCTCCAAATATTCTTTCAGAAAACTCTCAACCATTATCCTTGGGAAATCACTAACACCCACTTTTTTACCCCTCTCATTAAAACACCAAAACCTTCAAGTCCAACATCTTCTAAGAAAAACTTTGGTAAAACAGCTCTACCAACTTTAAAGCTTTTTTCCTTAATACCAAAGAAACAGACCATGACCATAATTGATAGACTCATTTCTTCATCAACTAAACATATGATAGGGTACATTAGTAACAAAAGAAGTGCCCTGAATATACCACTAGCTTCAAATGCTACTAACATGAAGTAAGGAAACATTACAGATGATGATGAAGATTTCAAAAAGTGACCCTTCCATATCAAAGATCAAAGTTTGGTTCTTGGATATCACTTGATCAACAGATCTTTGACTAAGTGAAGGATATTTCTGTAACTTAGCTTGTGTGCTAGTAGTAGTGTTAATACTCACCTTTCTATGAAGATGTGATGATTTAGTAGGGTTTCTTAACCTTCTTAGAAGTATTCTTGAAAAGAATACCAATAGGGATTTGAAAGGCAAAGCTTTACCAGCCATTTTGTTTCTTCTTCTTTGTGTTTGTTACTACTTGAAGTAGTAGCCTGCTGTTGTTGTAGTTGTTGTTGCTCTTCTTCTTAATACCTTATGAAAGTACACTTCTGAATGTGTTTGTTTGGATTGATTTGAAAAGTTAGAGAAAGGATCAAGGGGGTTTTATAGAAGTTGAGACAAACAAAATGGCTATATAGATAGATAAATTTACGAATATGCCACTATGCAGTATGTTGCACTCTTTACTTGGAAATTGCCTTTACTTGTCCATGTCAATAAATGTCTTGCTGCATTTACTACTTGTACTATTCTTTTATTCTAATCTACTCCTTTTAACTTGATGAATAGTAAGAACATGGCCTAGTTTTGGCATAAGAAAATCTTTCACTAGCTAAGGATTGTAGTGGTCCTTGGCGGATGGAGTCGATGGACCTTTTTCTTCTTCCCAATTCCCTGTTTTGGAGGGATATCTAGACTAAATTTCTGCCTTCCTGTATTTCCCTTTTTGTTCGCTTTGGAGCCGTATATCAAGTTTTTGTCAAAATGGTGTGTCGCTGGCACCTAATTAATTATCCAGTATCATCTACCGATCGGGGGAGTAAAATGAAAATAGATCTTGATTGAGTGCTACGTGGCAAATAAGTGTGGGCCCACTTGGCCAATAAGATGAGGTTTTCACTATCCACACATTTATGGCGGGGACGCCGGGGAGTTTGATTGTAGTGGAAACTTGTTGACAACAAACGCGTGTAAGGTTGACTTTCAAGATTATTGGGCTATAGCTATAATATGAACTAGATAGTAACCCGTGCTGCGCACCGGGTGGTGGTAATTTTTTTGTTGCTTGTGTGTGTATGTTTGTGTTCTTTTTTTTGTCGGAATGCTTGTGTGTTTGTGTTTCTATACATTCATCAATTTAGAAAGAAAGACTGAAAGGAAAAAAAAAAAAAAATTATTTGGTGCCTGCGTACAATCGTTGAGGGATCCGTCATTTGAATTATAAAAATGCCCAATAGCCATACAAATAGAGCCCAACTGAAGGGCTTTGGGTTTACCGTTGACATACTCCACACGCCAAAACAATCACTAAAAGGGAGTAGCATCTCTTCCTCCACATGAGCTGCAACCTTTCCCATGACACTATCAATAAGCTGACCAATTATCTGAGGCTATCCCTTCACCTGATCCACCATCCCACTTTCACTGCATGTGGCACATCGTTTGTAACAAATCGAAAGTCTATCCTTGATGAGCATCATCTTTTTGTGTAGTAGGAGTGGTCTTCCAATAAGGACATCAGACACTGGTCCTTAATTTAGAAAAGAAATGCTTTATTCAAATCATCAGAATCAAATGTCATTGCGCAAGATAATGATGCGATAATTGATATACTAACAGTAGGTGCAAGGCCATCGTTATCCAATTTGTCATAAGATCGGGTACATTAGTATCAGATTGACAAATTCATGTATAATTAATGAACGACTGTATATTCACTAAATCATTTCCGCAAACAACTAAATTCATTAAACAGAAAAACAATGAAACAAAGTAATCAAGAAAGTAATACCGATATGGCGACAATACAGTGCCTAGTGCGTCCAAGTTTCTTGTCAAATTCTGTAACTCAAGACCCCAAGCTGTATTGGTTGAGACCGAAAAATGTTAGGTTAGAATGTATACTTTAGTTACCAAACTGTCATCAGTGGCAACTCTGATTTTGAAGTACATTTTTGCATAATTGTTCAGAATTGTGTTTATACCCAAGCAACGAATTTCAATTTATTTTTTTCAAAACCCCAAGCTATATTGGTTGGCAATGAAATCAATGAAAACAAACGCTCCTACAGGTCTTGGCACCAGTGGAAATGTGTTTATACCATTTTTTAAAAAAATATTGATGGTTTAGTTCAGTTTCTTTAGCACATAGGTAGCACACAGCACACAAAAAATACATATGTGGGTTGCTTGGTTGAGGGCTTAACCGAGAATAAGTTATAAATCTGTGTAAAAAGAACTCATAAGGTTGAATTCTTAAGCATAAGCAAAAGCAAAATCCCAAGCTATTTGATTTAAAATGCAATTGCGATATTTGTCACTCTTTATCTCCCAGCCTTGGATTAAATATTTTCAAGGAAATAAGATTGTTTCTAAACAAAACTAAGATCATCATAAAGAAAAATAAGGCAGGAACGCAAGATAGGATGGTGTTTAAATGAAAACCATAATAACAACCTCTACAACTGAAAACTCACAACAGTAAAAAAAAAAAACTAATAGGTAAACAAAAAGAGAAGAACAATTACCTAGATTTTAGCCTCAAGATGTCAACGGTATTAGAAACCAATGGAGAGAAAATTAAAGAAGAATTTCTGCTTGTGTTTTCCACAAACAATTAAAGTGCATTAGGATTACTCTCTCAAACTAACCAACATTTAATTTCTGCTTGTATTCCGACTATTGTATTTGGAATTCAAGTCATGGAATATTGTCTCTATTAATTTCAAACAGAACTTTATACGAAATAAAAATTTGACAAAAGAGTAAAATGAAGAGAAATATGTACCTGCATAATATCAAATGCCGTAAGAAAAAGAGTGCATCCAAATTTGTAATTAGTTAATGTCCTAGACATATAACAGCAAGAATTGAGAATAACCCGCAAAAACATTAGTATACTGGAATTGAAATATCTCAAACAGAGTTACAGAAGTACAAAACAAAAACTGAAAAATCTTAAACAAAACAAAATTTGAAGAGACCAAAACCAAACCGGGTGTGAAGTGAAGATTTTGCTTTAGTGCGTGAATAAGACGGGTAGTGGGAGTTAGTTTTAATCATGGATTTCTTTTCGCTACATGTATGTAGGGAGTGGGTGAGAAAGTGGTGGTTAGTTTCGTAGGAACTTAAAAAGTATGTAGTCGTTAAAGTTAAAATCTCAAGTGTCTAAAGGTGTAAATCAGGTGTAAACATATATTAGTTTTAGTGATGTGGGGCCACAATTAATGAGAAGTTACATTTGTTTCGATACTCTCACTACATTTGTCCACATCATCAAAAAGTAGGGCCAGAATGAATGAGGATTGAGTATTTAGTTTCAATTATCATCTTGTTTGATGTGTGTTATAGTGACTCGACACTCTACAATCAATACGGTATACGTTTTGTTCAGTTCAACTCGGTTACTGAGGAAGTCAATATTGGTTCAATTTGTCCTAGATTCACATGGAGATTCTGCAGTACCACCACCCGTTCAATTTGTCACTAAATGGACTCAAGAAAAAATGGCGCTTAAAATTGTTGGAGAAAATGAGTTTTAATAAAAGGTTTTATGGTCTTGGTGTGGTTTGATCTAATGACCTAAGGGTCTAAGGATACTCACTCATTTTTTGGGTGAATGAAGTGGAACCTTTAGTCCCACATTGTGGAAAACTAAAGAGGAGCTCCACTATATAATCATACACTTATGTATGAATTGTAAAACGTGGGTTGAACTGATGGGCAAAAATACATATTTTTACCCATGCGATATGCGCGTATGCCATGCACCAAGTCCCTTTTCTACACTGGGATTTATTTTGGCGAGTTTTCCTTAGAAAATTAATTCCAAAATTATTTCTTAAGAGTTTTATTTATGGTAAAATTCCTTTTACTTGTTTTTGAAGAAAACCAAAACCTAACTTGATTTGCAAGTATTTAATTCTATAAATACAACTCAAAATCATTTCTATACACTAAAAAATTCTTCTTTTATTCTAGGGTTTCTCCATACGTTTTTTACCTCCATCCCCGTTGCCGAGTTCGAAGAAAGGGTAACTTGCGTTGTGCTAACCAAGTTATATCTGCGCCTTATCCTGGACACATCTTGCTTGTGAGGGTTTAGCATTACTCAACTCGAGTATACCCGCGAACTAATGTGTTAAGGACAACTTGTCGAACTCGTGATTCCGCCCTCGCAAGTTATTTCTAGAGTTGTGTCGCATTAGTTCTTTACATATTATTTTTGATACATCGAACGTGTTTGTTCATTGTTGCAAGATTCCAACAATCTTAACACATTAATATCTTGTAACAATGGAGAAGAGCGATCAAAGGCAAACAGATTTATGCTCGGGTTTTTGCATAATATCATGGTAGTTTTGAGAACGTCGGCGAAGGAGTACTGAGGCGATTGGATACGGACACGTCATAGCACATGCAATCATGAGTTTGGGAGCTCAAGGAACTCTGTCTGTAACCTAACTTTTCTAGGAAGCGTTGGATGGTTTTGGGTATTTCGTGCGGCCCACATTTGATTACGGAAACCAAGTTGCGTTGGTTGGTAGCCAGCCTACACGTCCAGACAAAAGAGGGAGTCCATGTGATGGATTTTGGACTTAATTATTAAGGCAGCTATTTGCTTACGGGAGTAGGAAGAAGAAAGTAGAAGGGACCTATTTGTTGGAAGACTAATTATACTCCACCAGGGGAAGGACGTTCGTTCCTTAACCAAACACTTGGTGCGTGGCGCCGGCTGTTTGGACATTGTATGTTGATGTTTATTGACGTTTCTGACTATGTAAATCAAGCCGATTATTTAGCGTGTCTTCACACCTGCACGTCCATGAGAGATGAAATGAGTCCATGCGAGCAGATATGGATCATTAGTCAGATTACTTTGGTTTCACATGGGTGAAGTTTGGGTCTGTTTTCGGCTACGAGAAACATAGGGGTCAATTAAGTTGGCGCCGCTTGGGGCTGATCTTTTATATGCACTCCGACATGTTGTTTTGCTACCGTGATAGTAAGCATGGTTTCAAAAGAAAGTATGGGGGCCTTCACAAGAGGTACTTTTCATAATCTTAATCTAGCATTATTAAAATTAAGGGTAATTGTTACGTTTATAGAAATATTGATCATATGACAATTAACTACTGAGAACGTAAAGACCTTAAAAATAATAAAATAATAATGCTATTTTGTTGAAAGGAACATAGACAAGTAGAGTGGCATGATGTCTTATGTTATGGTAACCAATGTGAGAGACCCAGTGGGTGGACTTTGGAGCCACCAAGAATGACTTTGAAAACATAGATATGTTTACCTCCTAACAGAGGTTAGGGATGACTTAAAAACTCTATATGGGTTGCTCATCCGCATCAGAGGTTGCAGAGAAAGAAAAGATTAAGCTTCAGCTACATCTTGAAACACTCTCACATTGAATGAAGTTCTTCTTCTCGCTCAAGACATCCTGGAAGAATCTTGTCTTTTGTTTTGTTCTTGATGACAAAGTTTTTTTAAAAAAAAAAAAAAATGGATAGACTTGATCATGGAAAATCAACGCACAAATTGGCTTGCGAGGCGGATACCAAAATTCAATTTAGACAGAGATCATAATTGTGAAATTTGCGTAGAATATAAGCATGTTAAATAACATTCAATAAGATTGTCCAAGAGAAATTCTAACCTTTAGAATTAATTCTTAAGACCTAATTGTGATGACGTTAGATCACTCTAGAAGTGGTTATAAATAGTTTCTCACATTCATGACTATTTGTATTAGACATCACGATATTTGCTTAGAGGTAAGATGATGCCTTATAAGTCTTTAAGATGTACAAACATGAAATTGAAAACTAGTTATGGGTTTTTTACGAGTCATTGAATGTCGTGTTGATTAGTTCAGGATTATCTTCAAGCTTGTGGGGGAGGTCAGTCCTATTAGTTTGTTATATCATGAACATAACCTTTAAAGGATCGATGAAACTTCATATGAAGATGGAATGATTTACAAATATCTTATGAATACTTTAAAATGTGGGGACTCGATGAGACCCAAAACCGTTGATTGTGTTTTTATAGGTATCCCCCGAGCATTCTAGTGCTCATAGGTTTATGGTTGTGAGTTCTGAAATTTCGACATAGGGTTGAATACTATCATGGAGTCTAGGGATGCTGAGTTTTTGAGAATGTTTTTCCTTTTGAAACGTGATTCTAAAGAGATGTTTAGATGATCCCAGATGTGCCTTGAACTAGTCACCTATTACCTTTAGAGGAAGATGAACCGGAAGTAGAACCTAGAAGAGGTAAAAGGGTTAGAACAGAGAAAACCTATCCCCGGTTGCATAACATACCTAGCCGAGTCCATCCTCGGACTTATAAAGAAGCTATGACTTGTCCGTAAGCTCCTTGGTGGAAAGAAGCTTCCTTTAATGAAATGGATTCCATCCGAGAAAATCTGCAGTACTTTGAACTTGTAGATTTACCTCCAGGTGTAAGGCCATAGGTTGTAAATGGATTTTCAAGAGAAAAACGTAAGATATATGGAACTTTTGAAAAATACAAGGCTAGGTTGGTAGCAAAAGGCTGCACAAATTGAAGGTATAGATTTCTTTGACACCTATTCACCCGGTGAAAATTAGCTCCATTAGGATGTTAATTGCTATAGCTTCATGTCCATAATATAGAGATACATCAAATGGATGTAAAGACAGTGTTTCTTAATGGTGAGTTAGATGAAGAAATTTATATGGAACAACCTGAGGGCTATGTAGTTAAAGGTTGTGGAAAGAAAGTGTGTAAACGGTTAAATATTTGTATGGATTGAAACAAGCACCTAAACAAAGGCATGAAAAATTTGATCATGTGATGATTTCTAGTGGTTTTAGAATTAATGAATCTGATAAGTGTGTTTATACTAAACTTGTCAAGGATGCATGTGTGCTTGTATGCTTGTATGTTGATGATATGATTATACTAGGTACAAACATGGATGTTATTAATTCCACTAAGAAACTGTTGAATGAGAACCTTGACATGAAAGGCTTAGGCCCGTTGATGTCATATTAGGGATGAAGATTAGAAAAACTTCGAATGGCTATAGTCCTAGAAATCACCTCATTATGTTGAATCCATTCTTAAGAAATTTAATCACTTTAATCAAACTCGTGTGTACTCCTTATGATTCTAACTGCCGTCTCTAAGAAGAATAAGGGTGTAGGAGTTAACCAACTTGAATACTCGAGAGTCATAGGAAGTCGTGTATTTGATGAATTGTAAGAGACCGACATTGCTTATGTCAGTAAGTAGGTTAAGGGTATACTTGTAATCCAGGGCAGATACATTGGGATGCACTTATTAGAGTGCTAAAGTACTTGAAGTACACAATGACCTTTAGTTTGAATTACAAAGGATATCCCATTGCCCTGAGGGATTTGCGATGCAAACGGATAACAGGATCGAGGATTCTAAGTCTACGAGTGGTATGTATTCACTCTAGCAAAAAGGCGTCGTATCTTGGAAGAGTTCCAAACAGACATGTATAGCTCGTTCCACTATGGAATCGGAGTTTATTGCGTTAGATAAAGGGAGAGGAGGTCAATGGCTAAGAAACTTTTTAGAAGATATTTCTCTCTGGCATAGGCCCTGCCGGTATATCTATACACTGTGATGAATGAATCTGCGATAGGTAGAGCTAAGAGTTGCTTCTACAATGGAAAGTCTATACATATTCGTAGAAGACATGACACTTTGAAAACACTAATCTCAACAGGCGTTATTTCCATAGATTGGATACAGTCAAGGAGAATATCGCGGACCCTTTGACGAAAGGTTTGTCCAAGGAGATAGTTAGTAAAGCATCGAGGGGATGGGGCTTAGGCTCAATAATTAAACTTGTCATGAAGGATACTCAACCTTGCCGACCGGAGATTCCAAGATCAAGGTTTCGAATGAGACAACTAATTCATGGTGGGTAAAGGTAACACTATCGAGAGAATTTCATTCTCTTCCCTTCCCTATGGTGTTGATGTGATAGTGTGACTTGCATGTGGAGGATGACTTTTAAATAAGTCTTAATGAGTTCCATAGTTTCATTTTAAGATTGAAGTGGGGTGTAGCAAGAAACACTCTTGATGGAACTCACCTATCTCAATGTGGAAGTGGGGCGCTTCCTATGAGAATTGAGCCAATTCTCTAGAGCATTCTGAGAAACGGATATGTCCAGGGCAAATTGGACAAAACGGCACGAACTTAGCAACACTAGGAGAATATCATGTGTGGTTGTTGTCGCAATTACACCAACGCTATCGGTTCAAGACTAGGTTCACTGTTTAGCTAGTAGTTCCTAACTTCTCACTAAGTAAGGGTTCAAGACCTCATGGACACCTTTGCCTAAATGGTATTTTCCTTACTACGATTTTTTTCTGTTTTTGATATTTCATTCATGTGGGGGATTGTTGGAGAAAATGAGTTTTAATAAAAGGTTTTATGGTCTTGGTGTGGTTTGATCTAATGACCTAAGGGTCTAAGGATACTCACTCATTTTTGGGTGAATGAAGTGGAACCTTTAGTCCACATTGTGGAAAACTAAAGAGGAGCTCCACTTATATAATCATACACTTATGTATGAATTGTAAACGGGTTGAACGGATGGGCAAAAATACATATTTTTACCCATGCGATATGCGCGTATGCCATGCACCAAGTCCCTTTTCTACACGGATTTATTTTTGGGAAGAGTTTTTCCTTAGAAAATTAATTCCAAAATTATTTCTTAAGAGTTTTATTTATGGTAAAATTCCTTTTACTTGTTTTTGAAGAAAACCAAAACCTAACTTGATTTGCAAGTATTTAATTCTATAAATACAACTCAAAATCATGTTTTCATACACAAGAAAAATTCTTCTTTTATTCTGTGGTTTCTCCATACGTTTTTTACCTCCATCCCCGTTCTTTGAGTTCGAAGAAAGGGTAACTTGCGTTGTGCTAACTCAAGTTATATCGGGCAGTCTTATCCTGACACATCTTCGCTGTGAGGGGTTTAGCATTACTCAACTCGAGTATACCCGCGAACTAATGTGTTAAGGACAACTTGTTGAACTCGTGATTCGCCTCGTCAAGTTATTTCGGTAGAGTTGTGTCGCATTAGTTCTTTTACATATTATTTTTGATACATCGAACGTGCTGTTCATTGTTGCAAGATTCCAACAAAAATCACTCTGGATAATGTAGTTTTCCCTTCGTAATCAAGATTTTATAATGTGTTCCACAAATTTAGTCCCTATATTATTAAATGTAAAGGTCCAATCTCTCCTTTTTATTTATAATTGGTATCCGAGGTAGAAAATAGAAACAAAAACATTTTGTTAACACAAAAAATGATTGTTCTGTATGTATAAGTTGTTCTTAAATTTTACACTCAAATTAACATTTTACTTTTGGATTTCCTCGAAAGTCGAAAATTACTGGATATGTATCCTAATTACTAAGTAACCTCTTTGGGGAATCTTTTTATCTACTTTATGTCTGTGTAGTTTGTAACTAGGGCGCCGTGTTATCGACAACCTTTGGCTTTTACCGTTTTTGGTTATTTGTTTCAGTTATTTTGCTTTGCAGCTGACCCTTGTACAGTTGTACTCAGTCATACTATGTGATTTTTTGATTGAAATTGGCTTTTCCATGTCAAAATATCAGGGCAAAGAGTTGAAATGCCCCAATTTGGGGGTGTCGTTTGTGAAAATGCCATAGGTTTTCAAAAAAATTAAAATGTCCTAATCCGTTAGTTTTTCCATCCAAGCTAGGATAATATTTACTTATCCTATTAGTTCACATATTCTGATTTCTGAAAGTTGCTATACTCTGCGCACAAGAAAACTCCGTCGGCCATTTTGTAAAGATAAGGTGGTGTGGAGTGGTTCATGTTGTGCGGCAGTGGTGGTGATGCATGATCACTATTCTCAATTGATAACTTCAATCAATCAGTTTGCGGCTTTGCGTGTTGGCTACTTGGATTTTGACTTTAGAAAAAATAAAATAAAATGTTCGGTTTCATTTAATGCCTCTCCATAACTCTTCTCTCTCCCCCGCCCAAATTTAAAGCCTTTCATGAATTCTAAACCGTTTGAAATTCTGACTTCACAGTACTGTAGATCATGGGAGTGGCATTTGAGAATTTAATGAATGAATGTAAGGGTATTTAAGGGTCATTTTAAATGCCAGTCAGAGAAAAGTTGGATGGTATGAAAAGGGGCCAGAATGAACAATACTAGTTGTGCTAGAGGCTGGCTGGGATAATGAAAGACCAATTAGGGTTGGGTTTGATGGTTGCCATGGAGGGTGACTTTGGCCGCGTTGCATTAACTCCTATCTCAACTGTATTTGCTGCGCTTTTCTCTTTACGTAGTTTGGTGCGTCATGTTTTTCTTAGTTTTTGATCAAATCAGGGGTCTTGTTGCATTGTTTCTTTTGCTGGGATCTCACCAATTTTAGCTTTGAAATGAAGCTTCAACTTGCACCCAACATGGCAACATGCATATTATTGACCGGGATTTCGTACCAAGTGGCTGGTTTGGCTACAAAAAATCTTGTTTCCCAAAGCCTCAACAAACAAAAAGGAACAAAATTGTGTTACGTAATATACAAACGGCTATGGCAGTCTTTTCAAATATGCCCCAGGCCCCAGCTATCAATGCCCTAAAAACTGATTTTGGATATTTCGCCTTTGGTGTGCCTCATTTAGGAAATCAACTTGCAATAGCGATAACAAGCTCATTTATGGAGAAACACAAAATTGGTTAAAAAGACCAAAATCAAAATTTTCTGGGTGAAAAGGACAAATGATTTAGAATCTTTGTTTAAAATGGACTAATTTTTAAAAAAAAAAAGGATGTAATTCCGATTTCATCCTGTCCATTTTCAAATATTTTTTTATTTTATTTTAGATGCGATCCAGTTTCATCCTCGCTGTTTTTTAGTTTAAGCCGGATGAATCCAGGTTTCATCCTTGCTATTTTTTTGTCCATTTCACCCATAAAATTTTTTTACCATTCATTTGAACCGTGTTTTAAATTTTTTTTTTGACAAATGACCCATTTTCCGGAATGAAAATTAAACTCAATTGATAATTACTTTTCTAGTTCAAATTTTAACTGAACTGCCATTTGACTATTAGAGTTATTCATCTGTTACCAATTTATGATATTAACACTATCTGCATGGTATCATTGTAGCATGGATTCAGTTATATTGCGTGGTACAACAAATAGAATTTTTGACAAGTATGTTTTTTACTGACGGAGGTTTCCCATTGCAGCCTTGTTTACTTTTTTGTGACCGATGATCTTCACTGCTGACCCATAACGCTGAAATCTTTTTTCTTTTTGAAAGATTGTTTAATTGTTAAGAAATTAAGCTGTAGATATAACTTCCAACTCGTCATCATCATTAGGGTGTGGGTATAGGATCAGTATCAATACCAAATGAGTAACACCTATAAAAATCTAAACTTGGTATTCCCAAAAAACTTAAAACTGTTTTAACAATTGCCTTTGTTAATAAGGAACATCATCCAACTAATTGTAGTTGGTTAGTGTAATGGTGATAGGTTTACTTGCCAACCGTAAAACAGAAGATTTCTCTTTTCTCGATCGACACCTAATGTCTTAATAATGGCACCCTAATTTCAACCCTAGCTTAATTAGCTCCAAGTGAACTTTGACAAATCCAAAATCCATATCGAAACTTTCAAATTGCAGCAATTGCACCCACTACTGATTAATTGCATGTATCAAGTGTATGAACAATGAAGGATTGTTTTGCCTACCAAGCTTGAAAATCCAGGAAAGGATATACCCCATTATTCTAACAGTTTCACACTGATGTAGTCCAGTAACCTTAATTGCATGATCATGGTCATCGACTCAGCAAGCTTATTGACAGTTATTGTTAGACTTAAATGCGTTAAAGGCCATTGTGTATGTTTTGAAACTTTGCTAGTCAACTAGCTGTATTATTCTTTATGGCTTTATTCTCCATATATGAATCATTTTAAATTGTACATGATGAAACAATGAACATGCATTGGAACCCTAGACTTCATACAGTATGGGTCGCCAGTTTTCTAAAGTCTAAACCCTACCAAGTTTAAGTTGTATTAAGTGTTATGAATCCAAAATGCCAAAAAATAGCATGTTATGTACTATAGCTTTGCACTGGAAAAAAGAGAGAAAAATAAAGTTTTATACGTGGAACTCTTTATCAAAAAAATTTATGTATAGAGTCTGTAGGATTCAAATATCGCAACAACGACACACCAGCGAAAATCTCATCAACAACGATTGCGAGGACGTCGTAAATAATTACATGGATGACATAACGGATGATAACAGTGTAAACATGAGTAAAGTGTGGTAAGTTAGCGAAATTAAAGATACTTATAAATTAACATTTACAAGCTCATGAGGTTACCGTAAGCTAGATCCGAAAATAGGGCCTTATTAGCTGTCATCCATTATGTAAACACATATATAAAGAGGAGAGCAGGAGAGAGAAAGAGGGGGGATAATTTTGGTAAGAAAGAGAGAGAGATATTTTAGAGAGAGAAAGATTTTATTTTCTTTATCATCTTATTCCCCAAAAACTAGATCGAGAGCTCTAGAAAATATCCATTAATGGAGATTCTAAATGTAATTCTTATGTGACCTCAACAATCATAGTGAAGAACCATGGATGTAGATCACATTGATCGAACCATGTAAAAATCCTTGTGTCAATTTAAATTTCTAGCACTTATATTTGAAATTTAGATGATTAATAGGATTTAGATCTACAAAATATTATAGGGGGTGTGTTGTAGGAAATCATGCAACTACATTTTTGGCGCTAGAAACAGGGATGGGCGATATTTGTTAGATCGAAGAAGATTCAAAGAAATTAATTATTGAGGAACTGGATCTATAAAATTCTGGGGAAGAAATTTGAAATTTGGGAAAGAATTTTACATTTTTAGACAACAAAGTATCCATCCTCGAGAAAGAGAAAAACAGAAAAGCAAGAGTGCATTGAAAGAAAACTACCATTGGAATGAAATCAAGCGAAATTTCCATCAGCAATTAATCTAAAGGATAAACTTCTCTTAATCCCTTTATTTTATGTCTAATTATACAGATCTGGAAGTTTCGAAACCAAGCTTTTTAGGAAAATTTTCATCACCACTAAGTTTTATTCTTTATAAAAACTTGATTCTCAACTACAACCTTAAATCAAAACAATTTTTTTTTTTTTACAGATTTACATTTGAGGGAACTAATTTTACAAACCTATCATATGAATTTCAAAACCACTGAGTATCAAATTTTGATATTGATTTGGGAATTTTTCCCGTGGGAGAAACCAAACGAGTTCTTTCATTTTTCGTAACAAGAATTTAGCATAAACTTTTCTAAATTATTCAATGAGCTGATCTATTGCTTGCAGCGATGTATGCTCGAACATTCCACCCCCCCCCATACGAAATTGTTGACGATTAATGAATAATTTTGCGATAAAGCTTTACTGATGAGGAGAAATAGATGAAGGGAGACGATATCTCGCAGACTCTATATTATTTTTGTGTATAACAAGATGATTCAAGGAGAGGTCAACAATTCGGTATGAACTGAAGAAGCAAAGAGTGCAAAAGAGGAGTATGGTGATCAAATTCACTTCGTTAGTAACTCTATCAACAATTACAGCGAACAAACCTAGCAGATATGGAGTAAATGATCTGAAGGAGAGTTCAGTTAGTGGTACAAAGCTTCGTGACCATGAGTCCACCACAACCATCAACTAAACAACGAGAATGAGACCTATATATTCAGAACAAGTTCCATCCAAATCAATTTCACCAGCATTCAAGCATCACTTCAGCTATTTCAGAGACAACGAAGCAATAAGAGAAATATAATAGCAGTAGGGAAAGTTTGGTAGCAGAGATATCTTCATAGGATCCAGCGAGATGCACCAGCTAGTTCGCGAATGGCACAAAGGAGCACATGGAGTTTCATAAAGTAACAAGTTTGCGAATGTAAGAGAAGAAAGAATTTTGCAGCAAAAGATTGAGAGCAATCTCATAAAACAAGTCAAGATATCTCCACGGATAAACTATTGGGTGCGATGACTTCGCTGAAAGAAGGAAATGGTGATTTAACGATGAGTTAACGTTTGTAGTACAAGACCAGAAACAATTGCAGGTTGAAGAAAACACGTCACAATCACGTGGAGGTAGAATAAAAGCGTCACAACATGAAAAATCATAAGAGTAATTCCATAGACAACAAACTCATTACTCGCAACACACGAAGAAACTTCGCAGGAGCATAAAAATTAGTCACAGGAAAATGAAATAGTGACAGGAAGTGCAAAGGATTATCAAAGGCAGGTGGAGGTTGTAGAGAGGGCCAAACAGCGAAGGGATGAATGAAAAAGGCTTCATCTTAGGGGATAAAGCAAAGAATTATGGAGCTTTGGTTCAACAAGGAGTAAGTCTTGCGAAGTCCCAGAAGCCACAAATGATGAGCTAGATCAGCATACAAAGAATTGTTTCAAGATCAGCAACACACGAACGGGCAAGAGATGATTAACAAAGCAGAACAAACCTAAAAAAAAAAAAAAAAGTTTACTTCATCAAGGGTTCCAGCGAAGGTTAACTTTGTGGTCACTAGCGAAGTAAGGAAAGCAACAACTCTACATGCGAAGAGCTCTCAATCCAACAAAGTACCACCATTGTCGAATAACCAGTATAAAGCTCGGTAGTGCACCTCATCAACCATTCCAGCGAAGCAAATGGAGAAGAGGGACTTTGAGAGATATTCTATAGTGAGCAAAGGAACTTTGCGAAATAATCCCTGCAAAGAAATGTCATTCCAAAAGAAAAGTATCAGCACTAATCCAACCAAGGCAACAATCAACTTCAACAAGACACATATCTTATATATCTCTTCGTTTTATTCTTAGAATCATTACATCGAGATATAATGGAAATGCATGAGCTGTTAGTGGCGAAGGAGAAAAGATATACAAGCAGAGAAATTGGAACAACAAAGAAAGAACATGCGAAGAGGCAAGTTAGAAAGGAAGGATATGTGAAGAAGAAATACTACAGCCAAAGGAGACTCGAAAGAAGTTAGGCAACAACTATAATAACATGCAAAGAAAAATAATAATACAAGGGAAAGTTACTTCAATAGCACAGGTTACCCAAGAAAAGGAATCAAAGGAGTGTAAAGCAACATGCCAAAGATGCTGGTTAAATATAAAGGAACAAAGCACCGGAAAAAGAGCTAGATCCTGTAATTGAGGTTTATATTGCTTTCATTTCAGCTGCAGCGAAGTAAAGAGAACAAGATAAAGTTTTTATAGAAACTAATGAATAGGAGCGAAAGAATTCTGCGAATGTATCAAACCTGCAACACAATGAAACGAGCGAAAGAATGAACTTGCTCATACGCGAAAGAACAGGCTACAATTAGCGAGCCAGAAATCCATAATGGCAAAGATTCATGGCAGTGATGAGAAATTTGCAGGGCAAAGAGCAAACTTGCCGTAAAATTATTCAATTACACACAAAAAGACAAGTCACAAAGGTGAAGTAACAAATTTTAAAGATGAACAAACACAAACCAAAGAAGAAGAACGAAAGGAAAACATTGCATGAAGAAAAAAGTATGAAGGGAGACGGAATAAGAAGATTGCTACATGTGTTTTTTCGCACACAGAAGCTGGTGAAGATGGTCAAGACGTCAGAGTTGCAAGCTAATGAAGTCCAAATACCACATACCACTAGTTTACATAGCCACATCATTTCTTTATATTATGATAAGTGCAAGCCAGAACAGATAGTCACTTTTTATGTTATGAACGTATGGTACCATCATCATTCTTGCCTAAAGTGAATTAACAAGATCCAACGAAGAAATTATGCAGAGAAGAGACAATGAATAGTTTCTGCGAAGAGCAAATAAAGAAAAACTTCTCACCATCAAAAACTAATAGTTTCTGAGAAAGAAAGATTCTTCAGCTAAAAAGAAAGCATTCTTCGCAGAGATATTTTGAAATTATATAGACCATAGACATTTCATTTCGCAAACAGCAATACACACAGTTGGTCTGAGCGGTAGAATACAAACATGAGGACACGGGTTCAAGTCTCGCCACTCGCCTGTTTATTTTTGCTGCGGCATCTATTCATTCAAGAGGGACTGTTAAAAACTTAAAGAGTGTTGGGCGGCGTCTATACACTTCAAGAGATATTTTCGCACAAGAATTTCGTCCAAGCCCAGTTTGCCCAAGCCCACTAAAGCTCACCCAACAGTAAACAAGCCATCAATGTTTAAGTTCGCACAGTAGTTATGCAGTTGCGAATTTCTAGTATAATTAATTTGGTCAGAGGCATGAATTTGATCTTTTATTACTTCGCAAAGAAGAGAATTGATGATTATCTCGCACAGAATGAAGAAAAGAATGATTATTTCGCAAAGAATAATTGAAAGAATTGACAGAAATGAAAGAATGAGTGAAGTGACAGAAATGAAGGAATGAATGAAAGGATGAATGAAAAAATGAAGACATGCGATAATTTCGCAGAAATAATGGAAATGCGATAATTTCGCAAAGATAATGAGAAGAGATAATCAAAAATGAATGATTGAACGAATTGACAAAATGAATGAATGAGTGAATGGGACGAACCTTTATGGCGTACACCCTAGTTCGCGAATGATATTTCGTAAGAGGCAAATGTAAGACCTAAAGTGCGTCATATAAGGGTATCTCTTGACATGGCTCAGGAAAAGGTTACACCGCTCCTGGAACCTGAGTCATGGAGATTTGGGGCCCATGAAAGCCTATCCGGGAGAGATACCTTGGATTTCCAACTATATATATAAGGTTATACCTGGTTGGACGCCCGAGGGTCTCTTCCAAGGAGTTAGTGTATGCTCAAGGCGCCGGGGTACACGGTTTAGCCAAGAGTGCCTAGGGCATTTGAAGTGTCTAGGCAATTCTTGGCAAGTCTTGGCACATGCTGCACTCGGCCCGAAGAAAACTCCACTTAGGGTGCGGTCTCGTAACCATAATCCCTATAGGTATAAGGGATAAGAGGCTGCGAAAACAACTGGTTGTTGTTAAGACCGGATGGGAGGAGCTAGTCTTGTATGGCCGATGTACGCCTCCTTGAAGGGGCAACCAGGAGATGATAAGGGCGGCACCCTCCATTAGGGAGCTGATAAGTGTCTCAAGACGGCAATGTCATGGGGCTTCAAGTTCGTAATAATTTTTAGGCTTGTCATATTGTCGCAACAAAAATATCCTGCAGAGGCAATAATACTAAAGAAATGATAAGACAAGATCAATGGGTCATTACATGAAAGTGTAACGACGTCCTGCGATTTTGTCGCAAGACGGCAATGTCATGGGACTTTATGTTCGCAAGAATGTTTTTTTTTTTTTGCTAGAAAATAAGAATTATATTAATAAAGGAAGGTTACATAGAGGAGATTAAGAAGGCCGGGATGATCCAACCATTCTCCGAGAGACTCTGACCTTCTCTTCGTGATTTGTTCTTTATCGGCAAGCCTTAAATGGTTTCTACGCAAGAATTCAAATCGTGCTAAATTGAAATGAGAACTAATCTGTTTTACACTATCTATGATCGATTTATTATACCAAAGACAACCTTGTCACTAGAATTAAAGGATTCAATCACTATCTTGGCATCACTAACGAAACAAACTTTATCCAACTCTTTAGTTTTAGCCCATTTCATCGCTTCAAAAGAGCTGGACTTTCAGCTTCCTCAAGCCTCCTTACATTCCCGGCTTTGAGTTTGCATCCGAGAAATGTGCCTGCAAGATCAGTTAGAACCAACCCAATACCAGATAAATTAGTATCCTTGTCGAAAGAAGCATCAGAAAAGATAATATGACAATCAGATGGGAGTGTGCTAGTGATTTGATCCATGGATTTATCAACTATCGAGACTACTCTAATCTCAGGTTATTGGTATCACAATTAGACAAGTATAGCTCAAAGTCATTGATGAACTTAAGAGCCATTCGCTTGATGACTCGATGATTAAGATTTTTCCTTTGAAAGACATTGGAACATCTTTCTTTCCGATGTTCCAAGCAATAGAAAAGACAGATCCCGCTTTCTTAGTCGGTTCCTCATCCGATAACCATTTAACAATCCAATCCTGCAGATTAATGTTAGAAGAACAACTCGTGCAATAATATCTGCATAAGGAGTTAGAGACCAAACAGCTTTCGAAAATTCGCAAGAAGAAGAATAATGTGTTCAGGAGTTTCATTATTATGAGTTACACATATTACAAGAGGTCTCATGTTCATTAGAGAATCTCGCAAAGAATGCTTTTAATGGAAGTATGTTTTCATGGCACTTCCAAGCAAAAATCAGTACTTTGGGGAGAATGGGAAGCTTCCACAAGAGATCTATAAATAGGATTGATACTTTGTGGATTATTCATATACAAATTCGACCGAGAGATGACTTTATAGGCTGATTTGATGTAGAAAAGGAACCATTTTTGGTATATGGCCAAATGATTCCACACATCCAGATAAGGGAATTCTAATTCCTAGTATACTACTAGCATTCCAGTGAAAAAGGCTTTGACTAAGTCGGAATTCAAGATTTTGTTTCCCTATCTATGAAATCGAGAGACAACAAGATTGGGATTGGGATTAGAGATGAACTTAGGCTCAATAGCATTAGGGAACCAATTGTCCATAAAAGCGTAAATATTATCTCCATTCCTAACCTCCCAAATGGAGTGATTTCTAATGACCTCAAGACCACGATAAATGCTTCTCCAAGACCAAGAAATAGTCTACTTTTTTTAGCACAATGAAGGGGATGACAATGTTTAAAGTACTTACATTTCAAGATAATGACCCAAAGAGCATCGTGGTTATGAATGACTCTCCAGCAGTTTAGTTAACAAGGACAAAGTTAACTTGTTTGCGATAATATGACAGGGGGTCACCCTGCCAAGGACAGTTTTAGTTAGGCCTGTCATATTATCGCAATGAGGGGTGGCAAAATAAGACCTTTAACTAGGAAGGCAAAATAAGACCACACAAGACAAATGATAAGGCAAGATCAATGGGTCTTTACATGAAAGTGTAAAGACGTCCTGCGATTTTGTCGCAATGACGATGAGAGGCAAAATAAGACCACACAAAAATGAGTAAGCAAATAAACTTGCGAAAATGATTATATGTTAACAAATAAGTTTGCGAATATATACATGAAAATGAGTCTCGAGGCGTGAAAATAACAAAGGAGTATTATTCGAGAATCTCTCAAAGAAGACTATTTAGAATCTCTCGGGAGTTTTATTCAAAATCTCTCAGCAGAATTATTTAGAATCTCTCAGGAGTGTTATTCAAAATCTCTCAGCAGAACTATTTGGAATCTCTCAGGAGTGTTATTCAGAATCTCTCAGCAGTAATATTTATAATCTCTCAAGAGTGTTATTCAGAATCTCTCAAAGAATATTATTTAGAATCTCTCAAGGGTGTTATTCGAATCTCTCAAGAATATTATTTAGAATCTCTCACAATATTATTTAGAATCTCGCAGAGGTATTCATAATTTCGCAGAGATATTCATAATTTCGCAGAATGAGTCAGAATTTCTCAGAATGAGATTATTTTACAAAATGTGGTTATTTCGCAAAATTATAAGCAACTTGAAGAGATTATACTATCGCATAGCACAAAGCATGAGACAGAAGCAAAACGTGAATGAAGGCACAACTCGCTCATTCGACATTTTCTCAAAGTATCTACCTTCATAGATAAAGAACAGAGGCAACTATGGATTACCGAGAAAACATTTTATGTTCTTTATCTTCTCAACAAGAATCCTCATCAAAAATGGAGTAATAATTTCGCATGAATAGATGCAATATTTATTACTCGCATTCAAGGATGGATACTTCTTATACTACTTCTTCAAGGATACTTCGTACTTCGCATACTTCAAGAAACGATACTTCATATATACTTCTCAAAGCTTCGGAACTTCGCAAAAGAATAGAGGCAAGTACGTACTTTTCAAGTCCAGTATTCTTTCGCCCGTTCCTTCATCAACAAAAATCAAAGACTACTACAACAACGGATTTTTTCTTAAAGATCGTTCTTCAAGCAATATTCAAGAAAAAAGAGGCAAGATGTAGGATTCAAATATCGCAACAACGACACACCAAATAAAATCTCATCAACAACGATTAAGAGGACGTCGTAAAATAATTACATGAGTGACATAACAGATGATAACAGTGTAAACATGAGTAAAGTGTGGTAAGTTAGCGAAATTAAAGATACTTGCGAAATTAACATTTACAAGCTCGCGAGGTTACCGCAAGCTAGATCCGAAAATAGGGGCCTTATTAGCTGTCATCCATTATGTAAACACATATAAAGAGGAGAGCAGGAGAGAGAAAGAGGGGGGATAATTTTTGGAAAGAGAGAGATATTATTTCGAGAGAGATATTTTAGAGAGAAAGATTTTATTTTCTTTTATCATCTTATTCCCCAAAACTAGATCGAGAGCTCTGAAAATACCCATTAATGGAGATTCTAAATGTAATTCTTATGTAACCTCAACAATCATAGTGAAGAACCATGGATGTAGATCACATTGATCGAACCATGTAAAAATCCTTGTGTCAATTTAAATTTCTAGCACTTATATTTGAAATTTAGATGATTAATAGGATTTAGATCTACAAAATATTATAGGGGGTGTGTTGTAGGAAATCATGCAACTACAGAGTCAAAATATATAGAATTTATGTATAGAGTCAAAATATATAGCATGGGAAGTTTTAAGGAACCATTTCTTAGAAGTATGGCCATGAGAGTATATAATTGTTTTAGCTTTCCTTTTACTTCCTTTTGGTGGGTTCACGGATGTGGCTTTGTACTTTCGATTGATTTGAAACATCGGTAGTTCGCTACGTAGTTGCACATACTTAACCCATGCACATGCGATTCGTTCATATCGATTTTGTACGAATCGAAAATTCCACAATGAATGGAAAATTGCAATTGGAATGTATTGATTAGCTTCTGGATAGGTATTTAGTTAGTTGCACATAAGCAAACCCATGCACACAAAACCGTCCATATCATCTTTATACAAATGAAGAACTCGAATGCGGTCGATATTGTATTGATGAGCAACATGCATGCAACAACTAGAGACACTCACGGATGGGTTTTGTTCTTTAAATTTCAGCAGCAATGTAACTAGACACACCGCAATGTCAACTTTTGAGCGAAAGAAAAAAAAAAGTTTATGTTATCGTTATCTAGAGATAGCAAAAGTATGAATATGATTTCATTAATTTGTTTTTATTTTCAAGACGTCCATGCTTGTATGATTAGGTTGATTAATCCAATTACTAAATGTGTTCACAAGGATGAAAGTGTACCCATGTACCGTTGTACGTGACTGACCTTTTCTATTTATTGCGAGAGTTATGTTTTATCTTTATGCCCCCATTAGGCCAAGTTATGAACTTATGATTCTCTGGAACTAATTTAAAACCCTAATAAGTGATTTGAAATTGACAATTATCTGTCCCCTTTGATAAAGATGGATTAAAGAGAGAACTTAAGATATAGGAGTAGAAAAGAACAAGAGAGAAAGAGAGTTATGTACGTAGCTCTTTAATTGTACCGACAAATTGGGATGTAATAATGAAATGGAGATGAATATAAAGACCAAGCACTGTAGGATTGAGCAAGAGAGAGGAGAGCACAACGCGGAAGCAATAAAACGATTATATTGATAATCAGTTTGGTGTACAATTCTTATGGCTCAATAGCCTACTTATAGTCTCACAAACTTGACAATCACTCAAACAACTTTCCTAATGTAAACAAACTCTAAATAAAGCACACATTCCTAACATAAACCAAACTCTAAAATAGAACTCTTCTAGAACTCAATAGAACTCAAAGCACCTTGCTTCTCAAGTAAGCTCGTCTTCCAAATATGACACGCCGTGTCAACTGCTCTCGTTGATCCAACTTGACTGCGTCAACCTGCAAAGAGTTGATCCCCTCGCACCGTGTCAACAACACTTGTTGATCCAAAGCTCAAATCACCATATCTTGGTTTAACTTCCAACATCCTCCCTTAAACCAAGATATCATTTAACGAGAATTCCGTAACCCTTTTCTACTCCTCATCTTCTTCCATTGATCGACGTTTGCACGTCCTTGTCTTTTCTCATTTTCCATTCCTCTTCTTCCATTGATAAACGTTAACACGTTCTTGTCTTTTCTCATCTTCAAAGAAACCACCAACAAACCCTTACTCCTTTATACTTAATCATAGCTTATCCCAATTTCATGATTCTACCAGAATTCCGTCAATCAACAAATTTGTGATGATTGACGGAAGTTGGTAACAGTAAGCGAAAGTATACTTTCGCATGAAATGTTAGGAATGTGACACTTAACAAATTTGGTTTATGTTAGGAATGTGTGCTTTATGATTGAGTATACTGGAAGAAAGTATAATCAACAAATTTGTGTGCTGCACAGGTGACACTTAATTTTGTAGCGCGGTACAACATGGTACACGATATGTTTTTGATGATAACTCTTACGGGTAGGCCTGTCAATATCTTTCCGATATCCGGAATCTGTTTCCTAGTATTCGAGATCCTATAGGATTTTATTCGTTTTATCGGATATCGAATATCGGATCGGATATTTCTTCCTTAACATATCGGAATCGGATTAGGCTCCATCCGATATCCGATAGAACAAGGACTTGCTTGTGATTTACCCTAACCATATTAGAGTCAAGTAGAAAAGTAAGGAAAAATATCCGATATGAAATGTTTGAGAAATTGAACTTTAATTTCATTTATGAACATGTTTTACAGGGTTTTTAACATTTTTTATCAGAACCGGATATTATCGGATAAATATCCGATATTTGGTAGTTTAGCCTATCAGAATCGATATCTGATTTTGATATCCTATATGATATTATCGGATATCGAATATCCGATAGCGCTTAACCTATCGGATACGGATTTCCAAATATCCGACGGATATTCATCCATTGACTCCCCTACTTACGAGATTCATGTTCAGGGTTTAAGCTGTGAAGTAAATAAACAAAATCTTATCTTCTTATGATTTCTTAAGAAGTTCTTTCGAAATATTGTAAAATCTTAACTGTGCATTATTTTGATCGCCATATACTCCCTCTGTTTCTAGAAAAACGTTTCTAACATTTTTCCAATTTAAATTATTTTTAGGCTAAAATAAAAAAGTGATTAGTATTGTTACATAATCCATGTACACTTTACTGAGTTAGAAAAAGGAAAAAATGTCCATACATGCTTTCATAAGATAAAAAAAAGTTAGATCTAACATTTTGATCACCGGATTGCCATTCCATATATTTGGATTCTTCTTTAGAAGAACAAATGGTATGTTTTTTCCACTGATTAAGCCTAAAAAAAAAATCGCCACAAAGAGCCAAGGTCACACTACGGTTGTTCCCTGAACCATGTGACCAAAGAATATAATTAACGTTTAACGGTTGATCCCTGAATTTTTTTTATGGGCTAGCAAATATTAAGCCTGGCCTGCCCGGTCTGTCTTAGTTTTTGGGCCGGCCTGCCTGCCCTGCCCGAATTTACACCCCTAATCTTAAGTACCCCATATATTATGAGAGTAATCTGGATTATGCTGCCGAACAAGATATACATGCAAACTGAAATTTGGAACCAAAAAATGCGAGAATATACAGACTGGTATTGCTTCTTCATCGTCCCCGCCATTTTGAATATTGATTTTTATTTTGTGGTGGGAGTTCTTTTATGAGGAATCAACGTTATGGTCAACAACAGATAAATCTTACCATAACCACGTGGTGGGGCAAACATCGGTGTGGTCTAACCAGGTTTAATTTGACGTAGGGACGACCATAGAGTATCGCGGTGGCCGTCACAACGCAGTGGCAGTGGTAGGTCAACTAAAACACCAATAAATAACAGCTACCTCTTTCTACTACAAACAGGCCCGGTCACTCTTAGCATAGGGTTTAAATTATGGTTGACCACAAGCTCCAGCTATAGGTCCAGACCAAATGACAGAATATGTGGATAATTTAACCAGACTTAGTACGCAACAGGAAAGGCAACTAAGGAAAAGTGAATGCGCAACCCCACTCGTCTTTGTCAATCAAGCACTGGTATAGCTAAGCATTCGCCCACCAGGCCTCTTCTTTATTTTCTTCTTTTTGCGTTGGATACCGACTACCGCGGGTAATTAATGGGCGGTACATGCTATTCTTTGTGTGCACTCTTTCCTTGGATGCGCGTTGACCGTTTACTAGATACGCGTTGACCATTTCAAGTCGTCGAAATCTATGCACAACGCTCAAACTCCAAAGATGGATTATAACTCCAAGGACATTTTATGTACCCCAACCAGGTATCATCGGGCCTTACGGCCCCGACTACTCAACCTCTCCTTTTAGTCGACTTAAGTGCACATGCTTTATTTCTTTGTAACAACACATTGAAAAAAACTACAACTTAATTAATGTATCCAAATACTTTAAAAAAACTATAACTTAGACAATTATACAATAGATAACTTATGTCATTTCAGGATACTCATACTTCTATAACATCAGTACTAATAGAATCACTATTTATTTAGGTACATATATCTCGAAAAGAATATCAATCAGTAGGTTTAATTTCATCAATATTTATCGTTGGTGAGTTTTCAAACAATCAGATATTGAAGAGCAAAATAGATAAACCAAAAGAACAGATGGATCGATGTTGGCAACTATAAATTAGTTTAGTTTAGTACGTAATGGTGATAACGATGAGAGAGCAACAACTGAGGTGATATTTTTCTCTACCAAACATAATTTGGTCAAGTTAAGGCGAAACATAACCAACTGTCATTAGTTAAAAGATGACAAAATTTCTTACACCCTCAATGATCTTCACATGTTATTGTTAATTTAGTGAAGAGACTACTCTTTGTGAATTTATGATGCTCCACAATGATGAAACGCATATTATAAGACCATTAATGATGCAGTGTATTTTATGAAATACATGCCGATAGGAAAAATAATGAAATAATGTCTCATTAAACACCTACATACATTTACATTAAAGGGATAAAAAGTATTTCAAAAATAATGTGATATTGTCATCACCCAAAAATTGGTATATACTATACATGCTTCAATAAAAAAATATTTGTATAGTATTTCAAACAAAAAGATTTAGGTCGGTTTCTTAAAAGGAGGGAGAGGATAATTGCATACTTAAAAGTGTATATGATAGCTTAAAAGTGTATATAACACTTCAGTTTGAAATGAGTTTGAACAATAAATCATATTCATTCGACAAATGAGATGTGTTTCAAACGACTTGATATTAACAAAACAATATGACAACAAATAAACAGAAAAAAAAAAAAATTCATTGAGTAATATGATTCTACGTAGAAATTGCAGACGAAAAAACTTAACTCTTATAAAAGAGTAAATCAGTGGTCCCAAACCAAAAAGGAACAAAAGCCCTAGATAGGTACATATTCATAGCTATTGTAGTCTGCATTGGTACATATTTCAGGTGATATATGTTGATTAAAAAACAACGTGAAAACAACCTTAAAGTTTAACGTAAAACGTAGCATGACACTACCTTTTATCTGTATTTGACTATTGTTGGTCATTTAACCTGAAACCAAATTTATATGTCTTTGAATTGCGCTCGACTTCACATATTCTTTCTTTAGTTTTTTATACTATAAAACATTCTTCGCATATTTCCATTCTTTCTTGATCCCAAACTCTATCTATGTTTACACTGTGTTTTTTCCATAGATGTTCTTTGAACGCTAACATCCTACGTTCTTGTGTTTTTTTCACCTTTCACTCATCTTCATAATAATATTTCCTAAATTCTTCTATGTGCTCTTTCGATTTATGATTTATTAGGAAAAGACTCATATTATCATGCTCTCTATATATCTATTTTCTTAGGAATGAAATCACTTCTCCGTCTATTTTTTTATAGTATTTTCTTGTTCAAAATAAAATATGGAAAATAGAAATTGTATATTTTTTTAACGTTGTAAATATGTCTTTGTAGTTCTTTTGCATCTGTCCTTCATTAGACTTTGAATTTTCTCTAAAAGTTTTCCCTTGTAAATAAGCTTTAAGCATTTGACTATCACTGATAAGTGCATATTTTACATATATTTGGTGTCAATTTCATGCTAGTAATTGTTGATTTTCTTGCAAATTATTGTATATTACGCTTGTTCTCTCTTATTTGTGTTCTATTAGGTGAATCATCCAAAAGAAATGAATTGGCACTTAATTGTGCACTAAAAGAAGCTAGCTACAAGTGGAGAAGGCCCAAAGACCAAGTGGAACTCATTCAAGTACAAGATTTCTACTTTTCAGTTTGTAGAGGACGAGAAGACGGAGTCAATGGCGAAAGAACGAAGTCATTCTGAGTTCGCATGAAGAAGTTATGAGCAAAACAAGAACTTGAATGAATGAAAGGGTAAAATAGTCATTTTAAGGGCAAGTGCTATTAGAAAACCCTTGTATGTTAAGGGGTATTCATTCTGTTATGGGGCAGTCAAGTTCACAGGAATTGCTAACGGTAGTCAAGTCTTTACAAAGGGGGAAACCTGGATTTTAAATATTGTTAAAGGCAGTCGCGGATGTACTAGGGACTGCCATCTTCAAATTCAAAACAGGCGCGCGTATTTCTTTTTCCTCCATACGAGACGTCTGCATGGATATCTGTTGGTCAAGTGTTGTTGATGATCACGGGGCGATTGAAGAAATCAATGGGGAATGAACTGATGACAGTGTTGATGCTCAACCAAACTGAATGGTTGATGAAGACAAAACAACGGAAGATAGAACTGCTGCCATCATAATAAAAGAATGCCGACGACCATGATCAGCCTGATGGGTTGGTGTTTACAGATTCGGTGTCGAATTTTGCTGGAGTTTTAAGGTCAATGGTTTCTCGCAGGGGTTTGAATGATGGACTACAACAGAGAGAACATGAAGGAAAACGAGTATTAGATTGCTACCATCACGGTAGTGATCATGATGATCAGGTGATGGAGTTAATGTCGTCACTACGTGAGAAGTGGTTTGCGATTTGACTCATGGGTGATGCGGCGGTGAAAAGAAGTCCGGTTTCATGAAGTTAGAAGAAATGGCGTTGAAACGTTGCTGCCATTGTTGGTTACGAGCTCGAGTTTGTAGTCATTGGTGATGGGTTTAAGTTCTTTCTCAACTATGAAGAAAAGAAGAGGTGTTGTTGTTTGCTCCCATCGGTGATGGAATGGAGGCGAGTCTGTCTGCGCTAGTATCGACAGTAATGATGAAGGGTAGTTGCAGTTGGATCTCGAGTGGGTTGGTTGCGATTGCAGCCGATAGCTTGACTGAGAAACCAGTTAGCTTAGCTTGCTGCCATCGGTTTGGTGGTTAGTAAAATACTGGGATTGTAAGACTTTGGATTCCTAGTTTGATTGGAAGACAGGTTATATCCAGGTAGAGTTTCCAAGAAATAAAACAGGGAGTTTGAGGAGGTGCAGCTACTCGAAACTTGAGAGAGAAATCAGCTCGAAAACTGATATTGCTGCCGTTGATGGAATAGGTTGGATGGAGATGATTAAGCGGTGGTTTTGGAGTTCGGATAAACAAGGAATCACTGCTACGCGTTTGTGGAGATTGTGTAACCTTTGGAAACTAAAACTTGCACGAGAATTCAGAGATAGCTGACTGAAAGTCGGCTGGAAAGCAGTCACCAAGTGCTCCTTTTGCCGTTGATTTTGAAGATGAATGGTGACGATTAAGCCGTGTTTTAGGGTTTGTGGAGGTTAAGGATTGTCCAGTAGTTATCCTATTCGAACTTGGAGGAGCAAAAGTCTATAAATAGAGGCGCATAAATACCTACATCATCATCTCCTCACCCTCACTTTCACACCCACAACCTGTTCGAGGAAATTCCTGAAAGAATATCCAGAAGCTTAAGGAGTTCAATTCATGCACAAATAGCTCGAGTTCGTGGCGATTTCAGGAGACATAGCTCAAGCTTCTTTTCGTTTGTAGTTTGAAGTCTACTTTCTCTCTGATTTGTTTATGATAAAATTCCATTATGTCTAGCTAATTTACTTATTTGATCAGGGATGAATTATAAGTTCTAAATATGATTTAAATTCTTATAAAAATCTATTTTGAGTTCTTCACATGATTTTTGTGTGTTTTTACTACAATGAATGTCTATGATTAATTTTAAAATTGTTTGGGTGGCCAACTAAATCGTTTTATCAATTAATCTAATGCTAGTAAAGTTTTGAAAGATAAGTGTAATAGTCTATTAATTCTTTGCAAAAGTAGAAATCGGTAAACCTTGCAGAGGGATTCTGTGGAGGGTTTGCGAGTAAAAACCACCCTAGAAAGTAGACCTTGAGCTAAGAGTCTAACTACTAGGATCAACCTATAATTCATAAAAGATAATTCATTAAACCAAATTACATCTAGAGTGAGCTACTACTAGGTGGTTTAGAAGAATAAAATCTGGTATTGGAGAGCTTCCGTACTCAGTGATTTAAGGAATTCAGGGGATAACACTGAGCTAGCTGTTATTCCACGGTTGGTAATAATCTGTGATTAACAATAAATAGATGAATATATTAATTTAATGAATATTTAGTAACGAAAAAGGATTCCTTGATCTTATTTCTCATCATTGTTTTCAATCTAATTATTTGAATTTGTTTTGCTATTTTAATTTAAAAATATTTTACAAAATCACCCATTGCGACACTTTCGACAACTAAATCTCCCTGCTCTTCGTGGGAACGAATCTTATTTACTGCTATATTATTCATTAGTAAAGTAGAATATAAGTGAATTAATTTGAGCACCTACGACACGCATCAATCACGTGAAAATAAATGAGTTGTAGAATATTGCTCAACGTGATGCTATTCCAGTTTTTTTTATTTTTTTATATTGTTTAAACTTTGTCAACTTGTGTTTTTGTCTTCTCTTTCATTGTACATATATATATGATCCTATTGTCATGATCTGTAGTCCAATATTTTTCGAATTTATAAAACTCAATCGGATAATACTACGAAACATGATCTCGTACCCATACCGTTCTCAATGTATATATTGTTCCAACTCATATTTGTCATCGGAATCCATAGGTTTTCTATTAAGGAAATAAGAACGCCGTGTGTAGGGTTTCTTTTGTTATGCCGTACCTAATATTAGTTGTTTGATACCGATCAATATGTTCTTCATCTATTGAACTATTTTGATTCGAAATTTGAACTATCTTGTTGTGAAGAGATATTTTTCTTTTTCTATTTTACTTTCACTAAGCGATCTTTTTCCAACTCGAAAAATGTGGTTATTGAATCAGACGATCCGAAACCTATTAATATGGTAGACCCTAGCTCGTCTCTAGTTTCTGGTTAATATGGATTTGCTTTCATCGTCAGAAAGACATTGTGGTTGATAATTAAATTATGCAATTGCCATCAAATCATGATAGATATTTAACTTATATCTACCAAAATTTCTTGAATTTTTTTTTGTATTCCATAAATAGGAAAATACTTATTTGCGAGTCGAAAAAACAAGAAACCATATATTTTAATCTGCGGTGTACTGCTTGTTATCTTTATAACAATCTTGAGTTACAAATAATTTCAATTTTAATTTATAAACATGACATATATTTAAAGTTTATAATAAAAATAACACAAAAAAAGTGTTACATTCTTCAATCTTTCTTACTTCAGCGAGATAATTACAAACTTTCTTGAGGAAGCCTACTTTTTTAACGTACATATAGGAATTAAAGACATATATTGCTTGTTAAGTTTGTTGGGAATGGGAGAAAGCATATACTTTTGTTGATTCATAACTAACATGTGAATCTTCGTCCATGGAAAAATTGTGGTAACTTGTGTTACGTTTCTTAACTTTCATAGGAATATTTTAAGTATTAGATTCCTAGTAACTTCAATTAAATATACCTGCCAATATTTATTACTGAAACTGTATCGTCTCCTTACAATTCGATCATTGCATCATAATTGTATACTACTTTAAAGCCAAAACTCACATCCTAATTAGATGACAACCTTAAATTGCAAGAAAAGTTCTTTTGGTAACAACTACGGGAATTTGTATTCGAATTTAAGTTTTACATAGACTAAGATGTATAGCCCGTTGTTTTTGTAAGTGCTATGGCATTCTCTAAACACATGAAAACAGTTAAAAATATTTTGATTTAATTTGTAAGTCATGTTGTGTGAAATTAATTAGAGAATATGTGATTGGCTGAATTTTTTGAAAATAAACTCACAATTCTAAAAAAATTAAGGTATATAATATATGATCCATTTAGAATATAAAAAATTAACAACTTATGTTCCATGTATTGGAAAAGGTGAGTATGATAGTGGTCATTATGTTTAACGAAATTGAATTGCAAATTTGAAGTCATGATTCTCAAAAAACGAAATCGGATCTTTAAGTAGCATTTCGTAGTACCTTTGTAATCTCTTACACTCATCAATACCTTTACGATCCATATGTCGCACCTAACTAAATGAAAATCATTTCTTAAATGTGTAACCAAAGTCAACTACCTTATTATATGATCATGTTGTAATATTCTTTAATCCAGTCATTTATGGATACATTGTTGCATCCCACGCTCCTTAACACTTGGAGATATTAACTTGATTACCCTACCTTATATTATATTATATAATATAGAGTATCCAAACAAAGTGTTGGTTGCAGGGAGAAGTTGGAGTTCCACTGAACTGCAACTGGTGGTCTAAGCTGCTAAGATCACACTTGAACTTATGAACATAGTTGTTAAGAAAAAAACTATACCACTGTGTAGTCTATGCTTCCGTCGAATTTTGTACACTATGGTAAACAATAGAATATTTTCCTAAGCTAAATTATCAAGGAACTGATTGGCCCAGTAATTAATCTTTAATAAGAACCCCCCAAAAAACAATAAAGGTTATTTGATTTTCCATAAACATCATTGAACTTCAGGCTTCCATTGAAGAACATCAATAATCATTAAAAAATAAATAAGCAAACTAATATTTGTCATCCGTTGAGTATATCAACCATAACCCAAAACATTCTAACTTAAAAACAAATAATCTAAAACCATATAACTGGACCTTAACATAAAAGCTAGTACTGAAGAGAGTAATCAAATCTTCTAAGAATCCTATTTTAAAAGAAATATCTATAGCTATGCCAATTCATTATTTTTTCAAATTAGTTTTCAAAAAATCATTAGCTGCTTACTCTTCATCTTCGGAGTAACTTTTTTTTTCGGTTTACACCGAGTCTTTTTGGATGGTGTTTTTGTCTGTTTTGCTTCCTTGTAGTTACGTAATGTAAGTTTTCTACCCCTCTTAGATGTCTCCTTGTCCTTATCTTTGGTAATATGTGTGACATTCCTTTCGCGACCCAGACTCTATAAATAACAAAAGAGCTTTACATGTAAAAAATGATTCATATTTCAAAAAAAAAAAAAAAAAAAGGGTTTAATACCAATCATTTGCAAAGATACCTGTTAGTCTGTATCAACATTTGAAACCTCTAATTCTCCTTATGGATTGAATAATTTTTGGACCGTAAATTTTCAGAAGGTTGTATATATTGTACTCCTGAATTATTAATTTGAAAATATAGGTGTGGTCCTTCATTCGGTTGAAGATCCCGTGTGCATTTTCTCCCTTGTTAAACTGCATTAAATAATATGGTGAGCATGCGTTCACAGTACATCTCTCTATAATCAAGTTAATTTCTATATTAATGCGTTGTTACCTCATTATATTTTTCTAGGTAATCCAGACTTTATTTCGTAATGCATTTCATCAACTTTTCTAATGTCTTTCCCATTACCATGAGTACTACAGAATCTTTGTCATACTTTACAACCAAATTCAATTTGTACATGTGTATATTCTAAGGCGTTACTAAGTCTCGATATATTTTCCATCCATTCGTAAAGAAATGGTCGTTTATTCTCACCATGGTATATCCCCTTCAAAATAAAATAAAAATACACTTGTTGTACCAAGGTTCATCGTCTTCGTCGTGCTCAATCTTTTTACTACTCCCTCCGTTCCACTTTAGATGAGTGTTTAGGGTTATTTTTTTGTTCCACATTACTTGATAGTTTTCATATTTTTCCCACAAAACTACCAACAATACCCTCACAATTTGTCTTGAAACCATAAGTTTATTTTTAAATACACTAATAACAATTAATGCTTGAAGACTTTTCTCAAGGGCATAAATAAATTTTTTTTATATCTCTCTCCATTTCTTAATCTACGTGAAAACTCCTAAAACATCATCTAAATTGGAACGGAGGGAGTACATTTTTTGCATTCCATGTAGTACCACTCTCTGTTCTCAACCAAGCCAAGTACCGTCTCCTTGCAGGGGAATGTTTGGCCCTGCCATTTATTCGAAGATGCACACATCTAGACATGTTTAACTATAGCTGGTAAACAAAATCGTCCAAATACACACTTACCACATTCTCTCTATTGCTTCCTGTATAGTTAATTTTTATACTTTCGTTGGGGTCATCTGGTTGTGCGAGCCAGTCATTGTGATTTCGTTTCCTCCTAATTTAAGCCTGCATAAATTCCTTTTGCAGTGTTAGTACGTAATAAATTTTTTGTCTTGGCATATATTCGAAATCTTCAAGAGACTTGCCAGATTCACGTAGTTAATTGTTCGTCCAAAAAGTACAATCCAAAATCAAATACCATCCCACATGTTGGCTTTCGGATATTATACTTTATGCACGGTTTAAAATGTAAATCATCACATATATTTAGTCTAAACTTTGACCACTAAACATCTGGATTATTCGGATTACAATCATGAATCATAAAGAATAATCTCGAAAAGATTTCTTAGTTGAACTCCATTAATTTTTCATCATTGCTGCCTCTTGCAGACACTTACACCATTCATTGTTATCTCCCAAATTTTCATGTGCAATACTACTCTAAATGTACGATGTAGTTTCCTAGCATCATCATCCCCTACTGTATTCAGGTTGATAAATGAATTTGCATCGGCTAACACCGATAGTAAACACATGTGATTGTAAAACCTTTCTTCCTTAATTTTCATTCTTTCTTGTTACATACAAAATGATGTGGAAACTCTTGATAAATATATGCTTGGGCAGTGGGATTCTTGCGATAATACTCGGAGACTACCACCAATGTTGACTTAGAGTTTTCTACAGCAGTATTAACCTTATCCATTGATTTAGTTGCGTCATATATAATTTTTTGTTGTCTTGGAAGACGAATAGACATTCGAACTACATTAGGTTCTTCCCGGTGCACTGGGTGATTTTATAAACACCACACAACCTCAGGTGGCCAATATACCTTGCATCAATGTATCAAGTTGCACCTCATCATATCCACCAATGATTAGTGTTGTATGATTGTGACCTTTAGAGATATATATGTGTAGGTATTTAACACCCTTACACCTCCACAGATCTCAACATTAGTGTGACACATGAAAATCCTAGACAAATATGAGTTCTATGGAACAACACTTGTGTTGTTTGGTTTGTATCCCTCGCATTTATAATCCCCTTCATATTTTCACGACGACGGTTGTAAGACCCCAAAGTCTTTTTCGGGTTTAACGTAACCCATTAGTCTATTTCTACACTTAGAATGCCTAAAACTCTAATATTCAATGTCTTTAACACCTTTAGGTAGCCCCAATAATAGATTTTAGTACCCAAATAAAAAGTCTGCCTTATTTTAAATCCTTGGGGTTCCTTTATAGTTGTTCATGCATGCTAGACACGTATCAAATACAGAGGGTGTCAGAGTAGAGTAAATTATATTTTGGTGTTAAAACCAATGAAAACCGGGAAAGAACGAGAAGGTGCGAGGAAGTTTTACTTCTGGTTCCCCTCTCTTTTCTCCTCTCCTCTTCTTTGTGCTTTTTCCTTCTCTGGATTTTCTTCTCTGAGAAAAGTTAAAGAGAAAAACTGAAAATCAATGAATGAACCTCGTAGAGAAAAGAATACGTGCGATTCTTGATATTGATGTTGTTGATGTTGGTTGATTGCATAAATGTAATAAGCAACTTCCTTCTCCCTCGCTTTTAGTTTTGGGGTTGTGTAAATTGGATGATCAAACTTCAGATTCTATTGATATCAAAGCATGGGAAATTTGGGTACATTCCCTAAATCAAATTTTCAGGGAAAGAGAAGGTATAAAATGGTTTTAGAGTATACCACCATGGAAGTATTAGTAGTGGCAACTGGCCATGAGAGGCATTAGTGGTGGAAACTGGCCATGTTATTAGTGGTGGCAACTGGCCATGGAAATATTAGTGGTGGCAACTGGCCATGAGAGTTATTAGTGTGGAAACTGGCCATGTTATTAGTAGTGGCAACTGGCCATGAGAGTTATTAGTGTGGCAACTGGCCATGGAAATATTAGTGGTGGCAACTGGCCATGTTATTAGTGGTGGCAACTGGCCATGGAAATATTAGTGGTGGCAATCGCCATGTTATTAGTGGTGGCAATCGCCATGGAAATATTAGTGGTGGCAATCGCCATGTTATTAGTAGTGGCAACTGGCCATGAGAGTTATTAGTGCGGAAACTGGCCATGTTATTAGTAGTGGCAACTGGCCATGAGAGCTATTAGTGGTGGCAACTGGCCATGTTATTAGTAGTCAACTGGCCATGGAAATCTTAGAATTGGCAGCTGGCCATATAAGTCCATTATTTTGGCAACTGGTCATCTCTCATTTTGACAACTGGTCGTCTCTCATAATTGGAGAATAAATACCAAGTGTGCTTGCTTATAATGCAGTTTGAGTGATTCAAATTTGAGTTGCTCAGAAGAAACTGAAGGTCTGGTTACTTGAGTGGCGTATCGGAGAGTCGGAGTTTGCTAAGCGAGCCGAAATCCGGTCCGCTGGAAGTCCAGATTTTTCTGATCCGTCACAACGGTATATTGGATATCAACCACCATCCATGCTTATACATTCAATATGTTCCTTTGGATATCCACTGCTGCATTTTCCATTGTTCATGCACATGGAATCCATACCACATGGACCATGTACCATGCATTTCCTAACGGTCTCAAATAAAACTGGATCGTTTTTTTCATCAGAATTGGACACACACAAATTTATCAACCTGTTCAACTGGCTTAATTTTTTCAGGACCATCCAAGAATGTAAGAGCATGCATATGAGGTAAGCCACGTTTCTGAAATTCAATCGTGGACACATGAGCAACTACTTTTCCGAGCATATTCCTTTCCTTGATTTCTTTAATCAACTCAGCTCTCTTCAACTCAAAGACACGGGCTATGAGATTAGGATGATCCGAAGTATATTGATTAGGTAGAAGCTCATCTTAAATTTCGGACCGGCGCGGAATCATAGTCATTGTTAGGAAGATATTCAGATGATTATTAAATCGTGTAATGGCCATTTAGTCTTGATAAATCTCATACATATGCCTGGGATGACCAATAAAAATCGATGGTAATACATATGGTCTACCTCCATCACCGTATTTCAGCCCAAATTCCGCAGAGTTCTTTATATATTTTTGTAAAATCTGTGCACAATTTATCTTGATCATTCTTAAGATAATACAGATGGTTTTGTCCAGTGGATGCCGAAACATCCACCAAGTGCTATTCAAACAGTTATTCTTTTTAGGATGGTATAATACCAGCCTGAACGCTTAAAAAGACGAAAGGTATGAACTTGTTTTAGAGTTAACTTTTAATAGTTAGTTTTCATGTGTGTGGATCCATCTGTTTTACATCAGGATGCCAACTCATCTCGCCGTATAGATATTGGCCCAAAATAATGGTTCTTTGTTCATTGCTTTCTTTGCCAGACCCTTTCCAAGTTAATGCACAAAAAATCCCAGCTCTTTCAACCTTCTCTGTATACTCTTAATCTTGTAAATTAAGCATCTCCATTTCCAAGTCCAATTTCCTGAGTATTTTTTCTTTTTGCAGAACCATAGGCGTAAAAATTTATTTGTTTGTGTTATTACGTTGTAAAAATGTTATTGGAGGGAAAAAAAGAAGGTGATTTAATTTAATATGGGAATTAGTGTGATATCTACATCGAAATAATAAACTTGCAAAAAATTCCACCAAGATATGGTGGTACATCACTAACACCATCTTCTTGCCCATCGTTATCTTATCCATCAAGTTTTAGTGGTCAAACTAATGTATATATGTCACCCCTTCAATTATATCTTTCTATGCATTTTATTTCTCATTGAATAAATACTGCTTTGCTAGGTTGCATATAATATTTGTTTCTTTTTTTTTTTACTATTTAGATGTCGTATAACTGACTAATTTGAAGAAAAAAATTGAACTTTAAATGGATGCTTTGTTTATTATTTGCATCATACGAATTTTACAAAATAAAATATTATATAAATCTATTGCAAAACGCCAATTTGATAGTCAAAACTCTGTAAATGCTTTTTGGTGTGTTTTTTTTTCTTTGAGTTTATCCTTACTATTAAAAAATGTCAATTTTACGAACAAAGCTTTGTGGAGAAATTTCTTTTTTCTCATTGATCAGTTGTGTGGTTTATGAATGAGAAGTTTTGACAACCCAGTGCAATCTATTCACGGTAAAAGTATTGTAGTAACTGTACTAACTTATTCCTTTCTTTGATCAAAAAAGATGTATGCTGCCCAAAATTATGTAGCATACTAAAGAGCCTGATCCCATCTAATTCACCACAAATTAAAAAGTTTAAATAACAAATTATGGCTTTCTTAGCAACATATCCGACCAACTTGTTATCTTCCTATTCTTGTACTTTGAAAATAAGGTATCTTAAAAGAGAGTTAAATTCGTACAAATAATACCATCTAGTATTACTTACTCGTACAAAGTAACCTGTAAATTGTGAGGGTAATGATTCACATAACTTCTCGACCATTGTATCATGAAGGAATTGAATGTATCAAAGGATATGTCTAGCGCTAAGACTTATAAACTATGTCTTCGATTCATGGGATTGCATCTACCACATTGATAATATGCTAAGTTTTTGTTGTCTAACATATACAGTGGAGGTAAGGATAAACAACTGACAATACTCAAAGAAGCAGCAACGTAGGAATTACCCGTGAAAGCAGTGAATCGGTCTGGCAGTTTAACATACCATACCCTTATTAAAATAAAGAATCTTGTAGTTGGGAACAGAATGGATGCACATACAGCTCCATGCTAAAGCTAATGTCATCTGATGAATTTCCACTCATACATGCCCCCTAAATGTTTCCTTACCTTTCAAATATATCTTCCTGATTCCATATCTCCTCAACATTGTTAACCAATTCCTGCAATGTAAACTACCAATTGGCTTTATAAAAATAGTCGTATTAAAGAACGGAAGAGTGTATCTCAAAACCCACGAAGCCGAAAATATGTAAATAAACCTCAGTCAGAATAAATACTCCAACATATTATGTGAGAATTTTGTTCGAGTATAACGGTAATCGAGCATGGGTACCGATGTAGTATTATCAACCAACCGAATCACGAAACACTCTATCGTTTGTAACTCATCTTCCATAAATAGTGACACCGACTAATTGAAAGACAAAGCACCTACACCCATTTTCCATGTTGATGGAACAACAAATCATATACCTGAACTGTAAAGATAAAGAATTAAGCGCATTAGTCTGTATGCTTAAAATCCAAATCATTGTGTATCACACTGACTCAAAGAAGACGACCGAATATCTCCATTTGAGACAAATGTTCTGCATGATTTTCCATAAAAGACAAAGGCATCTTGGAATACCTGTTTTCAAAGTCGGCTTGTTCAGACAGACAGATCTTGGAAGGAAAATATATAAAATATCATGTGCATGTGTCTTGCATAAAATAGGGGTGGCCACAATAGTAACAAAAATATAGTAGACACATTCCTATCAAGAACAGGAAACAATGGCTTAAAGTCAAACGTGGTAATTGCTTGAGCCTAAAACGAATACATTCTCTATTTCATTCTTCTTTTTGATAAATTGCATTTTAATCAGCATGTTCATCTTTTCTCTCAAATTTCTCATTCATTTTATCATTACCACTCTCCCCGTTTTTGGAGTTTAGCTGTAAAAAATAGTATATATAGTATAAAACATAAGAAAAAAGTGAAGTATATTAACTTTCCAGCATCACCACTAAAGTTGTACCAATTACAGAAAAACCTCCACCCTCCTCGTTGTTAATTATCTGTCACCATGATAGTAAATTTGCTACCATGGGTGAAGAAACCATGAAGGTAGTTGATCTGGTCTACACAAAAAAAGTTAACATTAATATTATTGTGCACAGAGAACTAAAGAAATACGTAAAGATACTATAAGATGGGACAAAACAACTAATATGCATGAACAGTCTAATTTCACATCTTTTAGAAGGACAGAAAATGCCAAACATTATAAACTTTCCAACTTCCCAAAACAACATAATTATTAGTTGTAATAACAATTCAAGACTTGCCAAAAATAGGGACAGAGTAGTTTAATCACATGCTAGAGCTATAATTTAGTAATTTTAAAAGAACTGAGTGATGAGGAGAAGTACCTTGGTTCCTCTTCCAGTTATATTTAAGTTTTATTGTATATTAAGAGAATTTTAAGTACATCTCCAAATAACCAAATTGTTCAAATCTGTCCCAACTCCAGACTCCAGTATTTTACTTCATTTAAAGCCAAACATTGAATCTGACGTGATTCGAACACGCAACCTTCTGACATAGAGTCAGACGCGCTACCACTGCGCCACATATTCATACTCGTGCACATAAATCATTGAGTTAGTTTAAATAACGAGGGGTGCCTAGAAAGTCCAGCCACGGGATCCAAATAACTCAGATCGTTACATGCTTCCGGTTAAACAGAAAACACAATGAACTATATATGAAACTGAAGACATATTTGTTGGGATACAATAAATATGTGAAATATTCCAGATGCACGAAGACAAACACACTCTCGAGCTAGAACGTAAAAAAAAAAAATCCAAAGTATGAAGTATTTAGTTAACATAATAATAATTTGCTTCTAAATTAGTTAACAGAGTCCTTTCTCTCAAAATGGATTGATTTTCGTAGTCCCTCCGTCAAGCCTCGCCATATAATTAATGCATGTACATAAGATATAATTATGCATGTCGCGTAGTGTCCGTAGACTCATGTTTGACAGCATGAGAGACCACAATGTAGGCGAAGTGGACAAACCTGCAGTATTCCAAGTTGAGAGCAAACCTACAACGGAATTAAGAATTACCTCCCACTTTCTAGCAACATTCCATATGGAGCGAGCAAAGGAGCATTGCATGAAGAGTTGGCTGGTATCTTCCTCAAACAGACCACAAGGATACATACATTAGGTATATGAGACCCATTAGTCGTGATAATGCAGACGAATCGAAAGATCGGTTATATAAAGGCAGAAGCTGCACGACCAAGTATCTCATATGCCTTTATATATATCATCTAGTTGAGCTTCGTGAGTCATTAAATCATCAAGATGGAGTTCCAGCATAGTACATACTACTTCAGTTATTCTTACCCGGTTCCAATATGTCCAAAAAACTTGGTTCAAAGCATTCAATATTTGGAAGAAATACAATATATCATATTCATGCATTTGTCTACCATAATAGTGAGACGTTTGGAGATGTTTGCGTCTTCCATGACCATACGTGCATATCCAATCCAATGATCAGAAATAAAAACGATAATCCACTCAATACACACCCAATTATCAGAAGAAAAAAATAAATAATAAAGAGTATATATACCCTGCCCAGGAACCACCGACTCAATTGTACCTTCTCGAAGCTTTAGAGCCCTTGCGCCAAAATACAGAATAGGCTAACTAAACCGACCAAAACTAATCATTTTGTAACCCTATAATTAAACCTAAAAAAATATATTCTTACAACGAATTAAAAGATAAGGATAGTAACTTGCAAGGTAGAAAGAGGGAAAAAATTTTTAGGGTAAAACATGACTTTACATTAGGGTATAGTGATCCCATTTAATAATTTACGAACTACACAAACCGAAGAGTTGGGATTACCTTGGTACTTCTTTGCCATATAGACTATGTGCACTAAATACAGATTATTGCCATGTAGACTAATTACTGCTCAAATAAATTTGTTCTCCTAAGCTAGATTACACTAAATGCAGCATATTCCCCTTCTAAATTAGAAATAAGTCAAATAACTTGACTAAACCATTGCACAAATTCTATATCTAAAGCATCCAAATTTATAACCTTATAAGCTCTAAAGTTTAATCTTATTTGACTTGCCATATAAACAGGGACATTCAAAACCTTGAGTAATGAGAATAACACTACTGAAATCCATATTTGATTCCAAACTATTATCTGAACCTCTTTTACACATCTAGATGATACAAAGCACATGGTTTTCAGGCTTCTACCAACCTAGCATATATCTCGTGTACATTACCTAATTACTCATAGAAAACACAGAACCCCTAATTTGTAACTCTGCATGAATTAAAGCATTTATAACATGTGAAGGAAGAAATTGATAAGAAACAAAAAGTTATTAAGTAACAGAAATTCTCACCAACCGTTGTCATTGTACAATTCAGCCATGATCATTGAAAAAAAAAACCATAAGAAACAGTAATAATACCATTTGATTGAACCAACCATCTTAATTCTAGGTTACCGAACTTGTTCACTTCATTTCTAAATATAGTTTCAGTTGATCACATCCAATGTCCTTGCAATCACCCAAGAACTTATAGAACCTTCTTCATCTCAACCATAAGAAATTCACAATCTTTGGAAATTCAGTTCAATAAGTTACTGAGAGGCTGCAAGAAGATTAGCTAACAAAGCTCATGAATAGCCCAATACCTACAAGAGAAATACACTGAATACATCACTTTAAGAACTCAAATCTACAAAAAAATTAGAAACACTCAATTCACAAAACTAATTTTTTTTAGCAACACTCAATTCACAAACTTTAGAAAATCAATAAAAACAAAAGAAAAACATATAGGAGAGAGTTACCCTAGATCATGACCATCCACGTTGATTCTACTCAGCCTTTAATGAAACAATGTTGGATAGCAATAATTTGAAATCGCTCCAAAATCATATAAAATATATTAGGTAACATCCACCTATTATATAGCCATTGTCTCGTGGAACCTAGGCACGCGATATCTTCCTTATGCACTGAGCAGTAGCTCTTAAACGTTCAAATAACTTCAAAATCAAGACCTGTCTAAACTCCCAAGCGAATCTAAATAAACCATGCATAAATTCTGTGAAAGTCTAACCTGATCACAGCTGTTCATATAACCAAATGAGAAAAATCTCTTCAAATTGAGCTGGCAAGTTTAGAGATTATTGGGCTCAGTAATTTTATTTTACCTGCAAGCAGCAACACAAACTTTTACAAAACCGCATAAATCTAGCATTGTGGAGCTGCTATTGCAGCTTTGTGTAGCACCATTGAACTGGATGCAAGTGGTACTAAAGGTTAAAGGGGATTTTACTTGCTAGCATTTTAAGTTATCGGTAGTCGTCGTAGACATACGAATAAGAGAAACTCTGTAAAGCCATTTATGCACATTCAATTTTAAATCCTTTCTACCACCTTGGCAAGCCTGAATTCTTGCATGTTCAAACATGAGGTCCATGAGAATTTAATAACAAACTTGTGTTTCAAACACGTATACTGAATAAATCCAGTGCCTATCCAGAAATATTCAAGCACTTTTTACCACAATAGAAAATAATAGTCATCTCAGAGATTTAAAATACCCAAACAAAGTTTGGTCTTAATTTCGGTGTAAGCGAAGTTTTGTTATAATTCTAAGTATTTGTATCATCATAATTTGGGTACCGTCACCTGTATTTAATTTTGTGACCCACAATACACTTTTTCACGTTGAGTTTCACTCTCATACAATTCCTATAATGCAATTACTTCCTACTGGGCCACCCTTGGTCTTTTATTGTTATTCATGTATAACAACGAAGTTTCCTGCTCCAAGCTTTGAATACCACACATCCTTCCACGGTGTTGCACTGGGAATAGTGAGAGAGTATTGTATCACTTGCTAATCTTTAATACAATATAATAACTACTGTTTTCTATAGGATACATACTGTAGTTCTATGGATGTTTATGCCAACTGTGCAAAGTTTCTTCATTAGAGTCATTTATTTGTTGTCATATCAGGCATTCTTATTAGATATCAGGCATGTCCTTGGGGACCCTTAGGTCATACTAAGAAAACACATAGAATTACATTATAAACTTCAGAAATGTTAGTTTTGCCATGAGATTGCACCATCTTATAGCTCTTTTGCCTAAACTATTTTCTATGAGTTAGGAAAGATTCGATAGGATGATGCACATGTAATTGAAGATCCAGAATGAGGGAATTAAAAGATGAAATGGCAAGTTGAAGTAGAAATTAGTATAAACTTTAGTATTAGTTGGAAAGGGGAAAAGTATGTGTGAGAACTGAGAAATGGAATACCTCTTCCAGTAGGTATAGTTCAGCAGTTGTGTGGCTTATGATTTTCTGGACTTCGTTGTTTAGGGACATACTGGAGCCAGTTCAATCTGAAAATTCATGGGCATTACAACTAATTAGTCTACTTATTATTTAATTTTTGTGAATATATGTTTCAACTTCCTTGAACATTTGCTATAAAGGGAACGTATAGGTTTTGAAACGGAGTACCTCTTTAAGCAAGTATAGTTCAACAAAAGTGTGGCTTATGGTTTTCTGGACTTCTTTGTCCAGAGCAACGAACATAGTGGAGCCAGTTCAATCTTCAACCTCAAGTTGAAATAGAAACCTACGACAAAAATGTCACGTTGGATGGGGGTCAATTAGTATTGTGCAGTATGGAGGCATATAAAAAACACCACAAAAAAAAAAAAAAAAAAAAACTATGAGTGACAACATTACCTGGATATGGGACTGAAATCTTTTAATGTGCATTTGGGTACCATCAGTAACCATCATTTCCACCTTATTGCATCTAGGGCATTATATATAGTAGTAGCACCCACAATCAGTAAGTAACTCTGACTCCAAAAGCACAGAGATCATCTTGTGATTCTCAATACTGAGTTTTTCAAATGCAAGAAAATTTTTCAGTACAGTAATGTCCGCCTTTCCCAGGCCTCTTACCCTTGCAAAATTTCCAACCTACATGATTGAGAGAGTGTGTGGCATACAAAAAACACTACATTAGATCTAACAAATTGCAATCAAATGAAATAACGTTGTTTGCTATAGGATAAAACATATGATATCTTTGTATTTTATGCAGAAGATAATACCTCTTTCAGGACCACATAGACCTTCATGAGTCGTTCAAGTCACAATCTCACAATATTTGAAGGTGATCATGCATGCCAAAAGATCACCCATGATGGACATTTATAGTTGCTTACTAATATTATGTAGTTTCAACTTAAAAACACAACAAATAGAAATCCAGTAGCAAGCTAGAAATACGTCATCATACTTTGGTCCTCCAAAATACATCAAACAAAAAGTTCAATTTGCAAGCTAGAGCATCACGTGGATATGGATGGGCTTAATGCGACATTTTGTACAAAAATGTTGGTCGTAAATCTTTAGAACCTCGCAGTTCACACACTATTATGCTTTCCATCTTCAATAATCACATAACCCTGCAACCAAAAATGGAACAACTCATTAGTAAATACCAATTTGAAGGGATCTACCCCCAAGCCAAAAATTAAAATAGTGGGATTGCAAACACATCAGTACAAAAAAATGTTTGGGCCGAGGCCGACCATATAACTTGGAAGGTTTTGTACTACAATGCTCTTTGGTTGTGTTTATGGAAAAACAGTGAAACTCTAAAATCTTAGCATGCTTGTGTGCTAATTAGGTGCCCCTATGCAGCAACAACTCGGTGCTTGCTCTGGACAACAGTAATCATAGTGAACAATAACACCCCCAATGAGGCTAAAGGATTCTAACTTTTTACACAAATAAAATATAACGATTCAAACTTTCTACACATGGTTTAAATTACAATTACAAACAAATATGAAATAAAAAGAGAACATATGTTATACATATATAGAGAACATATGTTAAGCGATTCATAACTAATCAGTAAAAAGTGATCCGTAAACCACCAAATCAATCACCCTACCAACAACAAATAAAAATAAATCAAAAAGTTACTTTTACTTGATTGAAAGAGAATAAGATTACCATGGTGCTGCAGGAATGCTGGCTGAGATGAGGATGTGAATGTGGTATTTAAGAGAAATACCTTCTCTTAAAATCTCATTGACGGTTACCGGAAATTTACTCTTAAAAATCTTACCATTGACGTCTATTTTCGTTGATCGTCTAACTTTGCAGCAGTGAATAAATTGTGTTCCATCAAAGAGTCAACAGAAGTTTCCTGCTTGACGACAAAAAATAACAGCCAAATTAGAGTGAGAATGCAAAATGCAGATAAGGTATTTCAACATCGGAACCATATCATACTCATATAAATCATTATCCATTTCGTATACTAAAATTCCCATCTCTCCTGCATCGGCGATATTTATATCAAACTAAACATACTCCAATTATATACAAAATTCAGAATCGTCAATTCATCGTTTACCTTAATCTGACCATGGTCCATAACTAATTGCAAAGGAATTCAAAGGACCAAATTATGTCAAAAGAGCTCCAAGATTTTGTGAAGAACGGTATTCCTGCAAACACAAAAATTTGTAGCTCCAGTTGAACATTATAGCTATTTAGAAATGCTTGAGATGTACAACAGAACTTATACATACGTAACCTAAGGTATACGTATCAGGAGCTGGATAAGAACATATAGAAGTATCAATTATAATTGCATTAACCCATTTCTTAAAGGAGATCCCAAGATAGTTGCATTAACCCATTTCTTAAAAGAGATACTATAAGATAATTGCATTAACCCATTTCTTAAAAGAGGTCCCAAGATGTTCACCTAATTCTTACGCAGATATAATGCTCATTCTGGAATGAAGACGCTAATGAGATGTGTCTACTCTCTCCATTGTCCGTCGTAAATTTATAATTATAGATCATTCATCTGGATAATGTATCAGCTAATGCAGTGCTCCTAAGATCAGTGCTCCTAAGATGCTCAACTTTGCCTCCTATATTTCCTGCAAACATAAAGCGCATAAAGGATACTTAAATTTCAAAAATATAAACACATAAGCAAGAATCCATTGCTTCTGCACGACGGAGAGAAGATTCATAGTATCAATGAAAGAAAAACAGTTGTAATATGAAGCAAATAATTTTTTACTGCTTAGGTAGAGAGAACAGAGGGAGACTTACGCAGTTGTTCTCCATAGAAACATTCCAAAACTGTAGAACATTCTAGCAGGTTTGCTGGTCAAAGATTGTGTTCTCTGTAGAACACGTGTGAGTCCAGAAAAACTTTGCGTCAAGCTTCCATGATTCTAAATCCATAAGCATCTCATCATCAGCAAGATCATTAGGATTAATAACAACAATATATAACAATAACAACAGTCAACGTAGAATCAATCAATACCAATTGGAAATCAATATGAACAGCAGAAAGAAATAGAATACGGGGCATTATTAAGTCAACAGAAGCTAACTTTTATATGACAACCCAATCTGATTCTAATCAATCTGTAATAAAAAATAATAATTACGGATTCAAAAATTCAAGGGTTTCCATATGTTTACCTCCTAAATTCAAGGGTTTTTCCTTTCCTCTGCATCGTCTTTGTGATTAAACTCTGCCTCCTAAGTTTCGTCAGGTGTAACCTCTTCAACTGAATACCCAATCTTTTATAATTGTGAAACCGAGATTGGGAAGCCAAAGTAACGATGATTTAGAAGGAAAAATATAATTCTTTTGTAAAGAAACCTAAAAACAAAATTTGATTTACTTTGAATAATTGAACCAATATTTCTTCTACAACGATTAAATAGAAATTATCCATAAAACCAAAGATCAATGAAGCTTTAATTGATAGTGAAGTGGAGAACCTACGAAATTGAAGGCTTCGGATCGAAACTTGAGAGTTGGCTTCACCCTAGAAACAAAAATCTGAAAGAAAAATCAAACAATCAAATCAAAAAGGAAAGATGGGTTTAGGGTTTGTGTGAAGAGGGGAAGCAGAATTTCAGAGGAAGATAGAAAACTCGACCGCACCCACCCTATTTCCTGTTAGCCCACATTCCCATCCCGTAACAATACCGAAGTTTTCCTGGCCGTCCAAGTCATAGCTCGATCAGGATGATTTCGACCGCCGGATCAGGGTCCCCCGTCAAATCATGTCCGTCTAATGACTCTCAAATCTCAAAGTCAAAGACCACCTTTTTTTATTACAGTGATTCGTCTCCAGACGGATCAGACCATCAGAGGATTACCAACACCCAAAGTCTGCATTCTTGGAATGTACTATGAATAGACTGCGGAATGCATACCACATTCAAGTTACAAAATCAAGTATGTGCTAAGAGTATGTGCTAGGAGTATAGTTTTAGATTTAGATTTCAAATTGATCTTTCTAACTTTATGCCCGAATGTGAAACAATAGCTAGCACTTGCAGCTGCTATATAGGACAATTTCCCTAAAGAGAAAATGGAGGAATCTGAGACAACAAAAATCTTATCAGAGACAATATTTTTACCTATATATGTAGAAGGTGACAACCTTAATTCCTTTTAAATGCATTTTTCTTAGGTGATGGTAAAGTTTCATCATGTTGAGTGCTTGAGCTGAGTGGGTTCTTAGAGTATTTACATGTTATTTCCACTGCACTATATTATTGCAAATTTTTTGGCATTTGCTATACCATACACCGTTCTCCAAAAATGTTACTGTATGTTCCACCATAGATATTAAGCGAGTTCATTAACTCACCTAAGTACATTCCACACCTAAGTACATACGAATGATGTGAAATATTGCCAGCGAGTAATCAAATTTAGAGATGAAATCAAACGACTCAAACCTTAATAAGACATCTCGAGTAGATCCTATTGTATATTCTGCTTGAGGAAATCCAAATATCTAGGTTGATGTTTATAAATTAGTGACGGTTAGCTACATAATTAACGCCAGTTAAGTTAGCGGTTAGTTGATTTTCCGGGCCGCGGCATCATCATACCGTTCAATTAAATAGGATTAGGAAGTTTAGTTAAATCAGGAATTGATGATTAGCTCACTTAATTAATAAATTCTAATGGTCGATCCAGAATATATAGTTAGCGTTTCCATGGGTTTACGGGTGACGGTTAGACTCAAGGCAAGTTGATTTTCCAGCGGCCAACGCATAATCAATGTCGTTCAATATTCCAGACGATCTGGACCGCTCTTTGACCCACATACATACACACCACCTTTCCTTAGAACATAAAAATATCAAATTATTTTGGATTCCAAAGTTTTTTCGCTTATATTCCTTATAACGCGCGCGTTACAACCCCATGGATGTCTACATCGGTGTAAGATAGGCCCAACAAAACAAATGATATAAAAAAAAACCCAAAATCCCAGAACTGTCCGAAGTACCCCTTATTTCTTTTAGCCCAAAACTAACTTAACAAGTAGACCCCTTTAATTTCCTCGGTTCATCGTTCTTCTTTTTCCGATTCTCTTTCCTTTGCTTCTCAAAAATTAGAAACAGATCTACGAAATCGTTTTTTTTTTTATCTGTTTCAACTGAAAAAGAATTGATTCTCCTGAAATATAAGATTAGAAATCAAAATGGAAACAAATTATGACCTAAAATCAAAAGAGTAGAAACCAAAATCAGAAAAGCTGGTAAAAATGGTGAAGAAAAATGTTCAACAAGTGAAGAAGAAAGATGATTTGCTCTGTACAACGATCAAAAATACTCCAAAAGGTAAATTGAATATTTTGTTCCATGTTCTTCGTAAATTATTAAGCGTTTGAACTAACGTGGATCGACGTTTTATCTGTTTGGTTTCATCATCGTTTTATCGATTGTTCATAAACTGATCACTAATGATGAATTTCTCAGTAAAATAATTGTTGGTTTATCTGTTTGGTTTCATCACCAAAACCTTGTTGGTGTGTTGATTAATTCTGATTGTTTTGATGAAACTATTGTTGGTTGCAGTATTTTCACTTTGTATAATTTTGGTTACAAAATATGTTGGTGTGTTGATTAATTCTGGTTGTTTTGATGAAACCATTGTTGGTTCCATTATTTTCACTTTTGTCTAATTTAGTTCCACCAAAAATATGTTGGTGTGTTGATTAGTTCTGGTTGTTTTGATGAAACCATTTTTGGTTCCATTATTTTCCCTTTGTTAGATCTAGTCTGGTTCCACCAGAACTGTTGGTGGTGTTAGTCTATTTTGGCCTTTTTGATGAAACCATCTTTGGTTTCATCAGTTTCCATTTATTAGATTTGGTTCCACCAGAACTGTTGGTGATGTAGTTTATTCTTGTCTTTTTGATGAAACCAATTTTGGTTTCATCATTTTCCCTTTGTTATATTTGGTTCCACCAAAACTGTTGGTGGTTTTGGTTATTCTCGTTTTTTCGATGAAACAATTTTTTAAATTCATACTAACAATTTTCTTTTGCAAGTCTAAACATTGAGACATTTTTTTGTAATTTCAGGAAAGATTGCGGACTTAATGTTTGCTATTACATGAAGAGCCTCTTGAAGAGAAATCATGAAGTCTCATGAGGAGAATATATCAGAAAAGGTGGAAAACATTAGAGCAAGGCTTTCCTACAAGACACTGGTAGACAAACCACCAAAGAATTAGAAAAGAAGACACTACTGTCATTGCACACATAAAAATTAGTGTAACATTAGCTAGTTGTAATACTTTTAATAGCCTTTTGCAACATTATATGTTTCTTTAAAAATTCTTATAGTAGTAAAATATTTAAATGTTTTATGAATGGTTTCAATTCTGATTATCACATTTATGTTTATTGGTGCCCTTCAACTTAAACCAAACCATGTTAATATACTGGATGTGTAGTGAAATGTTATATGTTTAACTGCTTTATGATGAAACCAAAAAGGGTTCCAACACATTGCAGGTGAAACCAAAAAGGAAAAGGGTCGTATCACGGCTTAATCTTGTAACATGTAGAAAAATGAATCTTCTCCGTTCCTAGAGTTTTGGACCAGGAAGTGGTCCTGATCCTGATTTAAAGTCTTAATTATAGCATGTATTCTTAACTTAGACCCATCTCCATATAACAATATTATGACTCGTTATACAGGGTTCATTCCTAGCATTAAGACACATATACATCAAAATTGAGGATTTTAAGATTTAAATGAAAAATTATGATATATTTCTAGGAACGACATGTTTTCATGTTCCAAGACACAAGTGTAATTACACCCAAGTATTAAACTAAAACAGTAAACACACCAAACATAGTTTGATATATTGTATTAAACTACTGCAATATGGTCTAACAAAAAATTCCAAATAAATCACTAGTCACTTTAATTATTTGGGTAGTAATGTGATCTTTTTTCCATCAATTGTTCATATAGGTACAATCAGAAATCCTACCTATATATGTTTAGGTGATAACAGGCAATATGCTTAAGTGATTTTTTATTTTTTCATAGTAGTAAAAATGATGAAACCAAAAAGGGTTCCAACAATGTTGCAGGTGAAACCAAAAGGAAAAACTTAATCTAAATGGAAAAATAATGAAACATCAGCAAAAAATTGACATGTTTAACTGTAAAAAAAATATATACAAGAAAACAAATGAACAACAACAGTCAAAGAAAATGAATTCTAAAAACATATTAAGGTTTAAAACATCAATTGAACAATGTCGGAGAATCTTCACGACGACCACGTATCGCTTTCATAAGATGGAATCATGTTTGATGGAGATTCGACTACTGCTACGATTAGATCAATTGAAGATGATGGACTTAAGATGATAATCCGAAGGCTTAAACTGTAACATATCTTCTTTTATTCGTAAGCTGAAAAGAAGACGAGATCTGAAAACGAAAGTCCTTCAATTTCTTCAACACTAAAAAGTTAATCTTCAGATACAGTTCGAAGGATTATTATCTACAACCTCTTCACTACTTCAACTATACTGAAACGAAAACGAGATCTCAAAATCAATTTTGGAGATGCTTAGATATAAAATTGAACCTAAAAAATAGTTTATGAATTGAAATGATTGATGAATTAGGAAGAATCATATTTATATGAACCCTAAAATCTAAATACATGAAAATTTCAGTAGAAAAGATCTCGAATTCTCTCGGAAAATATGATCTTCATAATCTCTAAATTTGTTTCCTCCAAAGGATCGTGTATACACATTAGAATTATGAAATCTAATAAAAACTAAATTTAACGATTTTAAATGGAAATGGGGTTTTTGTTCCATTTTTATTGGATATGGTTTTTATGGTAGCCACATAATATGGCTGTAGTTTTGGTAACTCAAATAGTATCACCCTGGTTTTTTTAGAGCTTATTATGTATTCCTTATGCGAAATCATTTTTGGAAATTTATTTTAGGTTAAGGTTATGTTTGATAGCGATTCCATGAAAATAGCAATATTAAGAAATCTAGTTCCATGGAGTTGTGAGCCTATTCAATAAAAATGTGGTAGTTTGTAGTTTGTTTTTTAACTTAGTTTCATGGAATTTCTTATAATTCTATGCCTATCCACGAAATACATCTTTATGGAACTCTATTTATTTTTTTGCCTAGTATGTGTTTGGTAACATGGAAACGAAACAATTTCATGAAAAGGTGTATTTCACGGGGGAAGTAACGAAAGACTTTGCATGAAATTCAATGGATTTAAGTTTAATACATACTTTAAACGATATTTTTTTGTAAATGGACCTACAATTCATGGTAAAAACTACAGCCTTTAATTAATGAATTTTATAAATTACTTAGCATATCTGATGATTAATGTCAAACGAAGCACAAGTCATATGTTTGTCTTTGAATCAACTAATGTAAATTCTAAACATATCTCATTCATTCAATTGAGGATGATTCCAAAGGAAGAGAGTGAATCATATCAAACTGGTATCAGATTTTCGATTGTTAATAATCCGAAAACAAAAAATAGGATTGATGAGAATGAATCTGATGAATTTTATTGAACTTCAACCTGAGGAAAGTTTAATTAACGTATAAAAATGAGAATGAATTTAAATGATATGAACAAATGAATCCAAGGACAAACAATTGACCCAAATCAGGTGTCAGATCGTTTTTTTTTTTTTTTTTTGATATCTGTCACGAGGTCTGACTCTGACTATACATCTGACTCGGGGATGTTTGGGTCAAATATCATTTTGTACATGAATCTGGGAGCACATATCTAATTGGATTAAAAAAAAAAGTTATAACGCTACTATTTAATAATTTTAGATTTAGAGATAATGAGCCAGATTCAGACGAGCCAGTTCAGTAAGAAGAGAAAAATCCAACTTACTGAAATTCACATTAGACTTGTTTTTAGTCAATCCATCAGCAAAACAAGATGCTTATAAAACAAAAATTGACCCGTAAAGCCGCAATTTTTATTTTATCTTTTTGAAAATTATTACCACCATTTCATGACATAGGTCCTCATGGCACTAATGCAGATACTGGGAGCAATAATTTTAAGCGGGAAAAGTACCATGACTGGTAATAGATACTAGGGAGAGTACCAAATTTCATATAACACAAATCAATTTCCTATTTATTTTATATAAGATTTGGTACATTCCCTAGTAAACTGGTACATCGCATTAGCAATGTTAGAAAGTACGCTTTCATATGTGGTTGTGATTTATTTTGACACCTGACAACAGCATTATATGTTTATCAATAATTTTAGAAAAATGATTAATACACTGGAGCTTTATCATGTGGTTATCAGCGTATGAAAGGGATGGTGGGACCCGATCCAGATGACAGAGCCATTCCTTATCATCAGATGGATCTCCACCCGATGATAAACACAGAATTTATCATAGCCAACGTAGAATCATTCGTAATTTTATGGCCTGGCTGAGGCAGTACACTTAGAAGGAAATCTTAAACTACCTACAAAAAAACCTAGAATACTAGTGGGAAACCACTAGTATGATTCTATACAAGAAAAAAACCTAATAGTTTAGTTCGACGCTTTATAAAAAATTCTAATTAAATTTCATCAGAACATAAAATATATCCTTGAAAGTATTTTTCGCGCAAGAAAAATTAAGGGGCGATAAAATGATATGTCTGCTGCCGATGTCATTGTAGTAGAGTGGCAAAGTAAATTGGTGATAATACCAATGACCTAGGTTCGAAAGTCGTCAGCATCAAATCCGCTCCTCTGAGTATACTCATAGATTGATATTTGCCCGCATCTGGAGCATTTGGTTGTTCAAAACACTCATAGATTGATATTTGTCCGCATATGGAGCATTTGGTTGTTCAAAACTTTGTTTGTACTTTGAGTTGCTCCTATACATAATTCCACATAGAAACTCAATTAAAACTTTGAAAGGCTAAAGAAAAGATAGTATTACGCTAAACCCATGGAAACTTTCCACAACCACATAATAGTAATTTAATTATTGCTAAGATCAAGCCAATTCACGTAACACAAAATTCTTTGGGAACCCAATGCAAAGAAGAAGTTACAGATTCTAGTTTTTCTTATGGGTAATACGTATACTACCTAGCTTGGTCGGCCAACAAATTGAGTATCCTACCTACGGAACATGACTCTACCCAAGAGCCTAAACTTTGAACAAGTATTATGCAAAGTTTGAGTAAAATTAGACCCAGCATGCCTTGTCGGAAAACACATGAAGCAAGCAGTAGCCCTGGTAAAAGTAATATGCAAATTTAAAGGTTCAAATTTCATTAAAAACTGACCTCTGTCGCGAAGAAAGAATGGAATCCGAAGGGAACTCTTTTAGGTAGTTCAACAACTGCAATTGGATCAACTGACATTGTTTTGGCATCAATTACATTCACTGCTGATTTTCTGCACCAATTTACATACTTATTTCGTTAGCTGATCAAAGAAAGACCAAAAATAAAAATAAAAATATATAAATAATCAACACCAGTTTAGTTGGTCCTAGGAATTAATAAAAAAGTTATTGTCGGAATTCACAATGTATCAGGCTCGAATGGTTGTATATTCGAGTCATGGTAAAAACCAAACCCCACATAGTTACATGCTCGAAGATAGAATAACCAAAAATACATGTATATGCTACTTTCTAATTGACATAGAATGACATATGGGGCGAGGTTGAGGACTTGAGGAAACATTTGCTATTGTTATTGTATTATTTAGTCTCTAATCGAGATCAATTGATTATATGCAACCTTTGGCTAGTACCGAAAAAGTATTTTTTGTCAAATAAGCATGAGAAATCAGAATTGATGAGACAAGTTACCCAGTGTTCTCGTCGCATACGAAGAATATTAAGTATCCATCATCTTCTTCAGATGTTACTCTTGACTCACGAGACACAAAAACAGTGTCGCCGCAAAACTTTCCAGGTTCCAAGTTAAAGATACCTTTAATATTTCCTCCAACAACAAACTTTTTCCTTCCTAGAAATGGTTCAGCATGCAAATCAAATTTAATAATCCCTGTCCGTTTTCCAACTATAGTTGCATACACAAACCTTTGCTTCCTGAATTATGAATTATGCATAACAAAATCATGAACTATTATAAACATAACATCGACAAGTAAAAAGAAGATGAAACATACCTGCCGATGTAATTGTTATTAACCCGGGGAAAATCGACAGAAGGTAGTGACAGTTTTTTCTGTGATGCTAAACCGTTTTTCATATTGAATCTCATCTCGTACCTGGTTGGAAACGGAAGAGTTGTTGGAAAAAAACCCACTGAAAAAATTGTTTCATATGTATGAAGTCAAAAACGTCTTACAATTCACTTGTGAAATCAAAAGGATTTGCAATCCAATTGACTATGCTCGTCGAATCTGTTGTCTCAAGGCGACAAGTAATCAAAACTACTTCGTCTCCGTCCTCCCAAGCATTGGCTAATCAGTGGATCAAATACCAGACAAAGAAGAAAAAAAACTAAACTAATTATTTTTCAGGCGAATAATTAGTTATAGCAAGCATGTAATTGTTGAGTTGATAAAAGGGGTATTGTACAAAGATATAGTGCCTTACTTGTTATATTGGGTGTGCTAAATTATTTTATAGGTTGTGATCCATATAAGTTTTACCCAATATGTGGGATTAAATGTCCCTTTATTTTATTCACTCAAAAAAATTGAGTAACATCCTTAGTGACACATAGGTCCTAAGATCAATTCCCAACTAAGATAAAAAAAATATATGTTAAAAACTCATTTTCTCCAACATAATATTAGTAATATAATTGATAAGAAAAATGAGGTAAATATATGGCTTACCGTTGTGAAATATAAAACAGTTAGGGAGTTCGAACCATTTCATATGGATTTCATCCGTCGAATATCGTGGAAGAACACCAAAGCGAGCTTTCTTTGTTGCATCAAATGCGAGAATTTTCTCTTGTGTCACCAAATTCTGAAATATAAGTGAATTTTATTTACATATTAGAACTATTTTATCATGTTTGTGAGAAAACAGTTTTATTTGTGAATATTTACTGCCGTGCCAGCTCGAGGTTCACCTCAAAAGCCACATTGCAAACACACAAAACCACCGTAAAACGAAAGTAATAGTCGTTTATTATAGTTCAATAATTTTACAGCATTATACCGTAGGTCGAAAGTTTAGAGGAAGATCCATGAAAATCGCAAAATTTTCTGTAATGGCAAAGTCATGCATCATGGTAGGCTCTGACAATGTGATCGGCACGGGATCATGCATGAAACCATCTTTAGAAATGACCCGATATGTACAGTAGGGTGGTGTGAGTTCATACCCAAATGTAAACATCTCGCCTGCAATCATCACTAACAATATTTATGTTAAATTGAAAAAGAGAGATTATTTACTAGCTATACACATGTAATGATTTCTAAACTATATGTAAGATTTTTTTTTACCAGTAAATGAATCGATCTTTGGATGTGCAGTAAAGGAATGTTCCAATTGTTTGTCATAATCTAACATTCCAACCGTCTGTATATCTCCATCTTCCAAAATTTTAAGAACATCTGGAAAATTTTAAAAAAGACGAATAATGAATGCCACTATAAATGATGGTTTGGAATAAGTGAGGAAACACTGAGTAAACTCATATTTTCCCTTATGCTAAGGTTAAGAAAGGAGTCTTCCTATGAAACTTCTTAGGATAGCCAAGTCATTTGGCACATCATCTAAAATAATTGCAACTTATTATAATACACATTCAAAATCCATTCAGGGTTCATACCGAGAGTTGCAACAAAAAAAAAAAAAGTATAACAATGGCAATACAACTATGTATAGGTGAATTCATAACATTACTTACAAGGTTTATCCATTTCTCCAAGAGCCAAAAGTTTTCCATGGTGATATGTGAGACTAGTATTACCTGTAAGCATAAGTCATAGATAAATTCACCCAAAACGTGAATGTAAGAAATTTAATCGAAGTATAAAATTAAGCTTTAGATAGATAATTGAGTCAATGATTTTAGCGGTTTCAAGTTTGTTATCAAGTAACGAAAACATACATCCCCAATTTTCAAAAAGGTCTTTGTTGGACGCCTAAAAGAACACAATAACTTTAACCGCAGTTTGGAATTTCTTTTTGCATTAACCTGGCACAAATTTGGCATTTATTCATGGGTTAAGATCTCTAAAAATAATTTGAAGGACGGAAGATGATCACAAGGCTAAATACAAGGTTGGAGCAGAGTTTGCAGTTGGTTCCATACACTATAACTTGGTTTTGACGGAGAGAGCGTAAAAGTAGAGATTTTATGAGCGTAAAAGTAGAGATTTTATGAGCAGACGAAGACAGCTAAGAAAAGTGAGAATGCTAGTCATTCAATTGGTAACATTATAATGTTTTAAAGATGGAGTTCATTTTTCTTCTTCTTTTTGAGGGAGGATTACTTTACATATTCTCACACTATCTCACACATTATACATCAATTTTTGTGAATAAAAATCAAACAATAACAGATTTGAAACTAATATATTGAGGATATGTTCCTCTTACAAAGTTCCACGTTCCTACTAAAAATGAGCGTATTTCGAAATACTAAGTCTCACCATCTACCAATCTTAATTTCAATGGTTAAAAGTCCATTGATTTTCAGTGGCTCATTTTCAAAGTAGTAGATGGTGGTGTTTACCGTCTCGGAATACACTCATTTTTGGTAGGTATGTAGAACTGTGAAAGAGGAACGTATCCTCAAAATATTAGCTTCAAATTCGATAACATTTGGTTTTTATTCACACAAAAAACACCTAAAGTGTGAGATAGTGTGAAGAGATCCTCCCTCCTTTTTTTAATCTTGAAATTTCTTCCAAATATTCTTAGATTTATCCTATTTTTGCAAAAGAATTTCAATACATGAAACCATTTTCATTTAACAACAAATAAGTATCTAAGATGGAAAGTCGAACACTTACATGTTCCACTTCCGAATGAAACATCCAGTACTTCAAATTTTGATCGAAGAATGTGTATGCCGGCCATGAACACTCCAAATAGTCCCTCAAGATCTCCAACCTGTAAATGACAAAAAAAATTGTGATAGTTGTTTGATATGTATGGTAGAGCTGAAAAATGAAGCGGTGCTTAATCTCATAGGCCCGTAGCAGGTTAAGTCAGAACTGATATTCAAATGGGTTAACAATAGTTTACATGGATGCAGTGGCAGCCAGAGCCAGGATTGAAGATAAAATTGGTAATAATTCTTCATGTGGAGGAAAATAAATTTATCTTTTTTTGAAGGAAACAAATCAGAGGTATTTTTAAAAATAAAATAAAACACATAAGTAAACTTTGGCGGTCAGTTGATAACTTGGGGCAACTGTCCCGACTTGCTCTGTAACATAAATTGTGACAAATTTTGGAAACTGAAGTTCAAGATTTTTAGCAGTTGACGGTCTTGGGACTCGAAGCCATCACCGGATAAGCTTGGGATTCAAACATATCGTAATCTAAGACCCTAACAACATGATTTTGTTAACTTGTGTATTCATGCACAAGATAACAACCAACCATTGAAATTGGAAGTTGTAAACAATATTAAAACAGTAAGAGAGATTAAAAAAAATTGCATTGAAGAATGCAAATTATCATGATTTTTTTTCAATTTGTTTTTCTATATATGCAAAATTCTAAATCGAAATTTGCACATCATCTCTCTTAGTTTTTTTAATACAAGTGTTCGGCACGTGCATACACACATGCTTGGAACATAATAAAACACATCGCGTGTAATTCTATACAAAATTCAATGAGCATGAACCACTATAACATTTTACGGATAGTTCCGATTCAGACTTAATATTTTGTTCAATCTCATCTGTCAGATTAATTATGCTAGACTTAGTTGACTCCTCCTTGGAAGCCCTGATTCCCTGAAGTCCCTTAAGAGCGAGACTTGGACAAAAAAAAAATCCTACTATTACCCACTATCTCTCTCCCTTTCTTCCCCACTCTTTCTGCTAAAACGAACATAACAACCATTTTCCCTTGCTTCAATCTATTCTCCACCTTGTTTGTTCCTGCATCTCCTTCACGAATACCACCACCATATTTATGTATTTTATTTTTGTAATACGTTAATTGATCAATCCAGTTTTTGTAATTAGTTTAAATTTTGTGTTCTATGCTTATTTGAATGGGTTAACATTTCAACGATGCAGATCAGATCAGATTTATTTATCACTTTGATTTGATTGTGGAGAACATATTTGTATTTTTGGGATATAATTTCACCCATTAAATCTGAGTTTCGTTAGTTATGATTTCTATATTCTTGACAATTACGTTTGTACCTCTACCTATTTATCTTGTGCATTAATTTGCATTCTTCAATGAAAAAAAGTTTGTCTTATTTTTTAAAAATTGTTTACTAGTTGCAATGATTGATTGTTATCTTGTGCGATATACTAGTTAACAAAACCCAACATCAAACATTCCTTAATATTATGTACCTTGACAAATTTTGCTTCACCGAAATATTCTTCTTGTTTAAGACGAGATGTCCTTACGTAGCGTGAAACATACGTTGCTTTTCCATCCTTAATACGCAAACCATGAACCATTCTGCATCATAGTATAACTCATATTAACAGGAAATTACTACTGCCTGCGATGCACGCATTTGTTCTGCCTTGGTATTTGGACGAATGTGTTAGGGACTGAGATGCAGAATATCTCTAATTAGTTGATTCCAAGAGAGAGAGAAAAAAAAATCCGCATAGGATCTGTAATCCTAACTATTGGATATGCTCTAAGAGCAACCACAGTCATGGACTATAACCAAAAATTTGGTCGAAAACCCAGACACAACGGACAGACTATCGATTAAAATCCGGACCAAAGACCAAATCCCAGACCATATTTGGTCTTTAGTCTAGTCTTTAGTCGGGCGTAATTTAAAGTTACGCCCGACACCGGGCGTAGGTATTATTTACGCTTGAGGTGGGGCGTAGGTATGATTTACGCCTGATGGTGGGGCGTAATTCAAAGTTACGCCTGATGATGGGGCGTAATTCAAAGTTACGCTCGAATTAGAAGAAAAAAAAATGGGGCGCAACTTCAAAGTTACGCTCGAAAAGAAAAAAAAGGTGGGGCGCAACTAATAAGTCCGCCTGATTCAGGCGCAACTTTAACCAAATTTACTCCTCCCACCGTAGTAAACCCATTTTTTTCAAATTTTTTTGGTTTTTAGTCTTTAGTTATAGTCATATGACTGCAGTTGCTCTAAGTAAATATCAAAACTTATGTCTCAAATACAAAATACATACAAAAATTCTTGGCAAACAGTCTAAATGGACAACACAAAAACCACATAAACACATAAAAACTCATAAGTAGAACCCCTATTTTTCCCAAAGAGCCCGGGCCCACTTTTCATTTGCCTAGTGCCTATGCATTTTTTGCATTGTCCATTTGGACGGTATGCCTAGAATCACTGAAATATATAACTCAACAATCAACATTTTGTCAAAATTTTAGCTTCTAAAACTACTCTCATTTGGACCTCACAGCAAAACTAGGATTTAAAATGTCAATACAGTGGCAGCCGATCCTACTAGACCTAACCCATGTATTAGTTAGTTGTAATAGGACTGTAGGAGACATTTTACTTGCACTCCTGCTCCTCCCACTGCGGAGGTAGGGGTTCGAACCTTGTAATTGTCAAAAATCCACTCCAATTTAAGGAGTTTGAATGTAGTCTAGGGACCATTAAAAAAAAAAAAAAAAAACATTTTACTTGCCAAATAAAATGCACTCCTGCTCTTAACATCCCCTATAATTGTGTTTGTTCATTACTGAGAAAACGAAATGTAATTCGTATACGGTCTTTGTAAGAAGTGAAAATAATGGTATAAGCAAAGAAGGAATAGATACACGTACCCATCTCCATCATACCTGCAAGCGATAAGTAAACAGATATTAGCACACGTCAACTTCAACCATTACGTACCACAATGGCACAATGCTTTCGTTTGTATTTGGTTTTTGAATCATAGCAGTCAATTATCACATGAAAACAAGCTAATCAATGGCTGAATCTATTAATTGGGTTGTTTCACAACCACAAAAATTCTACCAATTATCCGAATGAGCAGTGAAGTTTGCCAACTTGCCAGTGATATCCAGCCACAGGCATGAACTTAGGATTTGGCCCAACCATTAAAAACTCTCCATTTAATCCTTCCTGGAAAAAAGAGCAATTAAAAGATGACATCTATATGTATATCTCCATAGTTCTCAGAAATTTGTATATACATACTGCATGTTTACGTGTGTGGAATGATTATTCTTTCTTACCGGAAGATATCCATTGACAGGGAGATTTGGATGAGGCGGAGTTTCTTCATGTACCGGAGCGAAAATTCCAGGACCAGTCAAGTATTGGCTGCAGCTATGTTGCTTAGAATCATGCATGAGCTTGACTATCAACTTCTCAACAACATCAAAGAATTGAGAAGCAAGTCCTTTCTTAGGCTTAGGATCCACCAACAATATTCTTCCTTCTCTTGACCCGACGGTACTAATTGTATTTTTACTTCGCTGATCATGGTTTTCCGGATGGGACGATCTAGCATGTGATGATGTTCTGCATCGGACCATTTTCAGTTTGGTACTCTTGCGTGGCCGGTCATTACAGAGAAATACTAAAGCCAACCGCGAATGGGTCGATGAATTTTCTGAGGAGTTTGCGGCACTGGATGATCGTCCAGAAAAGAACACTGAATCAATCGCTGACATTTTCTTTTACATATACAGGTTTGAACACGCAAAACCAAGAAACAATGATATGCTCTTTGAGGCACGCTTCCCACTTATTGTTTAAAGCGTTTGTTGCCCGGACTTAAATCACATCAAACTGCCTCTGAAATGCAACAAATCTTGCTTCAACGATCGATGACCAACAAACAAAAATGTAATCGGCTAGAGTTGAGAGAGAGGGGGAGAGACAGAGACAGACAGAGTTGTGTGTCCGGATCAAAATTAATAAATTCTCTTATTATATAGAAGTGCTCGACTTGATAAGGAGCAACAGGATCATGACTTGATAACGTCTGCTGTAGTTAATATCCATTTGCCGGGCCAGGAGCATAAGATCAAAGTGTACATGGCTTCTACGGAGGCACCAATTTGCTTGGGATACCAATCAAACGATTAGGAATGTTTTGTTTTATACTAGTATAGATTTTGGTACGTGGTACCCCAAATAATTGAACCAATGTAGCCAATCTTGAAAAGGTACCAAACAAAAAATAAATAGAGAGTTCACTTTGTGGGGACGATAAATAAAAAAAATTAATTTGATAAGAGCCTTTTTGGTACGATTTATGAAATTATTTTTCGTCTTCTAAAAATAAATAAGTCAAAAATTTGGAGGGTTTTGGTTATGGGGATTTGAGAGCCTGCTTCTCATAACTAGTTCTGCAGCTTCTGCCTGTATTAGTACCCATGAGTTGTGAAAATTTTAATTTTTCTAAAACTCATGATCCAGTAGAATCTGTACTATAGGTTTTATTTGATTTTTCCATTTTTTTATATATGAAACCCATTTATTTATTAGTAGGAGGTGTTTACTAAATTTTCTGAAATAGTAAAATTTATGTGTAAAGTTCACGGGAAATCAAGTTGTACGATATTTATAGCAAATTGCGGTATGAAATGGTAATATTGAAACTTTGCCCAATTTTTCAGACTTACTCAAATTTTCACAATCGTGTGTTAACCACAATTAATTTCACTCAAGGGTTCCTTGGCAAAGCTATCCAATAATCAAACAAGCACCACGAAATACAAAATGACCCAAAAATTAAGAACTTCTCGTAGATACAGTCCATATTTTACCAGTAATAAAATGATTTTTTTAAGTTTGAAAATTCATACGAACAATAAAAGATTAATTAGTTTGCGACTATAGTCCAACTTTGTGCACCCGCGGGTGCACATTCCTCCCCTGTTCATTCGCGGGATTTTAACGGGAGGTATTCACCGTTTAAGAAATATAACTATTTACATTTCTTTTAGAGCATCTCCAATGCATAGGGTCAAGGTCATCCTATGTGGAGGTCATATTAATACATTTTTATGTGTGGGTCATTACTAAATGACAGAAAAAAAAAATTAATGTAATTTTTTTTACCTCAAGTTGATCTCCAACCCCCAATGTATTATCTAACAAACTTTATTTGAATTTAGGGACAAAATAATGATGTGGCTTTAAGACCCAGGTCATAGAGAAAGTCTTATTTACACTTTCTCCATTACCCCCACTTAGCCATGTCATCTATCTCTATGACCTTGACCCTTGTGTTGGAGATGGAAATTTGGTGCAAAACGTCTTAAATCCTAGGTGTCATCCAATTTTAAGACCTTTACCCCATTGGAGATGCTCTTATAGGAAAAAAAAAATACAAGTTTCAAACCTTCATCCTTGCATGGGAAAAGAAACTTTGGTGGAAAAGGTCTTAGAGCATCCACAGTCATCGACCAAAACTAAAAATTTGGTCGAAAACACTGATCACAAGACGGAGGACTATCGATCAAATATCAGACTATAACCAAAACCAAACCATATTTGGTCTTTGGTTTAGTTTTGGTCGACGTAGATTAAAGTTGCGATGGGGCGAAGATTTGGTTCTTAGCCTAAAACTAAAAAAAAAAAAAAAAAAATGGGGCGAAGATTTTGGTTGCGCTTTGATTGGGGCGTAACTCAAAGTTACGCCCAAACAAAAGAAGAAGAAAAAAAAAATACATGGGGCGCAGATTTTGGTTGCGCCCAACATTAAAAAAAAAAAAAAAAAAAACGTATTTTGGAGTTGCGCTTTTGATTAAAAAAGTAACTCAAATTTGTAGCCGACCAAATTTTGGTCTCCTCCACTGTGTTACAACACGGACTAAAACCAAAATTTGGTTTTTTTTTTGCTCTTTGCTCTTTGGTTTATGATCGCACCACTGCAGTTGCTCTTAAATCCTAGGTGTCATACTAATTTAAGACCCTTGCATTGGAGATGCTCTTAAGGAAAAAAAAACATTTTTACTTAAAATCTACGAGACTTCATTGTGCCCCAGTTAAACTTTTTTTCTGGATTCACCACTGCTATTCGGTGTACCAACAGCTAATAAAGAAAAAGAAAGAAAGATGGATTTCAAAAACTGGAATAAAAACATTTTTAAGAATAAGGAAATGGTTTTGGAAAAATTGATGAAGAAAATTCTAAGCCAGGTCATTTGGTCTCGAAAAAAGTTTTAAAGGAGCTGGAAAATGAACTTAAAAATTGGAACAGAATATAAAATGTTTATTGGATGGAGAAAAGTAGGGACAAATTTTTATAGAGCATGATATCGGTACTCGATATTTTCATGTGGTGGCCTCTAATAGAAGGAGATATGTACACCATACACTCGCTAAGAGCAACTGCAGTGGTGCGAGTATAACCAAAGACCAAAGAAAGAAAAAAAGACCAAAATTTGGGTTTAGTCTGGTGTGTGACGCTACGGGTGGAATACTAAATCTGATGGAGCGTAGAGTATACGTCACCTGGTGTGGGGCATGAAGTATACGTTCGCCTGGTGGTGGGGCGTGGATTATACGTTCACCTGGTGTGGGGGAGATTTCGAAAATTCAAAATTCAAAATTCAAAATTCAAAAAAAAAAAAAAAAAAAACAATGGGGCGGAGGTAAACTCAACGCCCCATTCAAACAACTTTAAAAATATTCATGGGGTGAGGTATAAACCACGCCCCATTCAAAAGAAGAAAAATGGGGCGGAGGTATAAACCACGCCTGGTGTGGGGCGTTGAGTATACGTTCGCCTGGTGTGGGGCGTACATTATATACCTGCCTGGTGGTGGGGCGTGGATTATATCAACGCCCGACAATATTTGGGTTTAGTCTTTGGTCCAAACCAAATATAGTCTGGGATTTAGTCGATAGTCGGGGTTTAGTCGATAGTACGTCCCACTACGTCTCGTTCATTTACCAAATTTTTGAGTATAGTCGCCCACTGTGGTTGCTCTAAGAGATATGATGCCAAAGAAATCATTTTTCTCATATCAGTTCTTCCTCGGGTAATCAGGTGCATAGCATTTTCGATAGTATTATTGGAAGTGTTATAACAGAAGAGGAAAATGAACATCTTATCAGAGTTCCTGAAGTAGATGAGATTAAAGTGTTATTTTTAGTATGAATGCTTGGGATCTCGATCCAGATGGGATATTCACCTGGTTAGAATTTTTTTCGAAATAGGAAAATCGAATGGAATTTTCATTTGTTTATTTCTTAAAGTAGAAAACCCAATCACACCTGTAGATTTCAGGCCAATAAGCTTGAGTAATGCTTTGTATAAGCTAATCTCGGAGATTTTAGCCTCCCGGTTAAAACTGGTCCTGGATAAAATAATTTCTCCAAATCGGTCTGCTTATATTCTTAAAAGGCGGATTGTTGACAATATAATAATAGCTCATAAGATGTCACATACAATGAAAAAAAATGAATCTGAGAAAGGTTTTTTTTGCGCTAAAGTTAGATTCATCAAAAACGTTTGACAAAATGGAATAGAATTTTATTATTCATATTCTTAAGAAATTTGGATTTTCTTAGAAAAATATTTAAATGCATTTCAACTGTGAAGTCGACAGTTCTATCAAATAGTATTACAGTGATTCAATATTTTTCGACTACCGGAGACCTTTTATCTCCATGCTTGTTCATAACTGTTTTAGAAGGTTTATCGAGATTGTTTATACATGTAGAATCACAGAACAAACTTGGAGGTATTAGATTGAACAAGAATTGTCCTACTATTTCGCATCTACTCTTTGCAGATGATTGTTTCTCTTTTGTAGGGAAGATATTGTGGAGGTAAGAAATCTGATGAATATTCTGGACATTTTTACCTTTTCTTCAAGACAAACTTTTAACTACCATAAATCAGGGGTATATTTCATCAAAAAGGTACTCACAGTTGTTAGAGCACTGCTCGGTCGAACTCGCATGCGTTGCTATCTCAAGCATGTTTGTCAATGTTAGTGATCAAAACTATAAGTCTTGATTTCTAGTCTACTATACCTAAGTCTCGGACTAGGATAGAAAGTGTAGTTGAGCTCAAGAACTCCATGGCGATCATCATACAAGACGAAGAACTACTTAAGGAACTGGTGGAACTTCATCGACTAAAAGGTATGTGGAGACTTGAACTTATCTATCACTCAAAAGTCTATCTACTCTATCTCCTATCTTGAGAAAAAGTCGTTTTGCTATATAGACTTTGATTATACACATTTTCTATTTCGAGCCGAGTTTATCTCGCCTATCTATTTCTCGAAATATGTGTTGGTAAGCTTTCGCTTTGGCCAAGTTCATCTTTACCTAGTGACGAAAGTCATGTTATGTTTCAATCACTTTGAAAATTGCTTTGACGAAAAATAGTTTGTGAATAACAACTATATAATGTCCTCTTTGAATGTTTCAATGACTGAAATGAGAGTTTAGATTATATAACCATTGTTGGATATAAGCATTGTGTGGAAACGCATATATGTATAAGTCCTTATTCCTTGAACCGAAGTATGCTTACTTTGTGATCAGGAAAACCGGAACACCAGTCCGCGAACCCAGTCCGCGAACTGCCTTAGGTTCTCATCCCGAGAAAACCTGCTGGAGTTTGTAAACTTCTTCCGCGAACTTAAGTCCGCGTACTTGAGTTGGTTATTTCTAAAGACGATTATTTGTGAACTTATACTTATAATAAACTAAGGAACGCAATTTTTAAACTGTGGCTATAAAGTTCATGAATCGATTCGAGTGAATCAAATCGTTTTTGCATAGATTATTTCTTGTATACTTCTATAAGATCTAAGCAATTGAAAAACTCTCTAACTAATTCATTTGAGTCATTTGAACTAGTTATGGTGAAGAAGAATATGGTTAATATGAAAGTGCTCATATGGCTAACCATTTGGTTAACTATTGTTGAACCAACAAATGTACATGTTTGGGTACGGTTACACAAGCCTAGAAATGTGCATTTTATTTGTGTGTAACAAGATAAGTTTTCGATCCAACGGTTGAAAGATATTAGCTTGAATCTAATCAGGTTTTCATCTAACGGTGAATATTGAATGCTTTGTTACTAAGCTAACATTGATTCCAAACCCTGATTTGAAAGACTATATAAGGGGGAACTCTAGCAACTGGGAAACCTAATCCCCACACCTCCTGTGTGATACTAGTTGTATAAGCTAGAGTCGAATCTCCTTTAACCTTAGGTTTCTACCGAGACCCTGTAGGTTAACGACTTAAAGACTTCATTAGGATTGTGAATCCAGACCGATACTACTTTCTTGTAGTTATGTGATCTGATCTTGTTGTTTCTATCGTGTTGAGTACAATAGTAACGATTGGCTTCAGATTGATATCTCCGATAGGCAAGATATAAAAGTAGTCACAAACATCTTCGTCTCATCGTTTGTGATTCCACAATATCTTCTTTCGTCGCGTCGATTAAGATTATTGTGAGGTGATTGATAATACTAGGTTGTTCTTCGGGTATAAGTCCGGGTTATCAATTGGTTCCTGTTCACCTTGATTTATCAAAAGACGGAACAAAACTTGTGGGTATTTCTGTGGGAGACATATTTATCTATTACTGTAGAATTTTCTGTGTGATACAGATTTGTTTATTAAAGTCTTCGACTTTGGGTCGTAGCACCTCTTAGTTGTGGGTGAGATCAGCTAAGGGAATCAAGTGCGTAGTATCCTGCTGGGATCAGAGACGTAAGGAGCGCAACTGTACGTTGAATCAGTGTGAGATTGATTGGGGTTCAACTTCAGTCCCGCACCGGGTTAGTTTGTAGTAGGCTAGTGTCTCGTAGCGGCTTAATACAAGCAGTGTGTTCAATCTGGACTAGGTCCCGGGTTTTTTTCGCATTTGCGGTTTCCTCGTTAACAAAATTCTGGTGTCTGTGTTATTTCTATTCCGCATTATATTTTGTTATATAATTGAAATATCACAGGTTGTGCATTAAGTTCAATCAATTAGAATATCCAACCTTTGGTTGTTGATTTACATTGATTGACACTTGGATACGGCTGGGACGTACGAGTCGTAAGTTCAATTGCGGCTGGGAAAACCAAGACGATTTTCATCCTTTGTTTTTTTTTTCTTTTTTGTGATTATCAGAACAGCTTACGGCTGGGAAATCCCAGCCGTGTGTGTACTAACGGCTGGGAAACACTAGCCGTAATTCTTTACGGCTGAGAAAACCAATCCGTAATTTAAATTCACGGTTGGGAATTTTAAGAACTCCCGGCCGTAAACACTTTCAGGAATATTTTTTTTTTACCCGAAATTCATCGAATCGGATTTTTTAACCATCCAAAAGCAAAAATAAATGATGGGTTTTCTTAGTTTTTTCTTTTTATGATGAGCATTTTTATCATGATGAAATTATGATCATTATCTTTATCATGATCAAAAGAGAATGAGAAGATAATGGTTTTTGGTTTTCTTTATGATCATCATCCTCATCATGAAGAAATTATGATCATCATCTTCATCATGATTTATGAATGAGAAGAGAAGGATGAGGAGAAGATAATATATTTAGTTGTCTTTTTATGATCTTCATCTTCATCATGATGAAATCGTGATCATCTTCATCATGATTTGTCAATGAAAAGAGAAGGAGAAGAGAAGATTATAGATTTAGGATATTTTTTTTAATAAATAGTGAAATTTGAATAAGGGTATTTTTGACTTTTTCATATTCCTAGAGTCCCCCTATCCACCTTTTGGCTACACATAGCATTTTAAGCCCCAAAATCCATTTTGGGTTCCAGCACCAATAATAAGATTCTTATTAAAAGCTAAATGAGGGAAGTGGATGACAGTGAAATGAATTTTGTAACTTTTTTTTTTTCTTTTTATGGAATTGTTAACTCATTTGTCACTTGGTTTACATAAGGTGTGGCAACAAGCTCATCCCAGTCAATAGGATGCTGTGGATTGGCAGTTTGGCACCATGTGACTAGTATTATCATTTGTAAACCACAAAAATTACAGTTGCTTTTTACCTCTAAAATTAAGTCAATACTAGTGTTCAATTTTCCTCCAAATTCTTTGTTATTGCTCTCAAACTGGGTTGCACGGACGTGGACGTGGACATGATAAAATTCTTAAAAAATTAGGACGCTCACACGTATATACATATTTTTTTTATATACTATTTATATATACAACCACGTATTTATATGGTAGAGTCAAGTGTTTCGATCCTGAAAATTATATTATGTTGTTTTTGTGTATAAATTTCAAAAGAAAAGAAGAGATCGTTTGCTTATACATGTTGAAAGCCAAGCAAACAATCACTATTAAACACACGGCGCAATCAAAATGCATTCCGAAAACAACACGTGCCCAACCAACGGGAGTTATATATTGTCATTTCCAGCTACAAAACCCTAATAAAGACCTAACCAAGAGGAGTTATATAATGTCATTTCCAACACGTGCCCAACCAAGGGGAGTTAAAATGCGTCTAACCTAGGTCATCAGTGCGTCCAAACCAGACGCGTGTGGACGCGCACATGGATGCATCGGACACGCGTCGTGTCAGCATCCCACGCGCGTCCTGCGTCCGACGCGGACACTGCTCAAAAAATACAGCGTCCGTGCAACCTAGCTCTCAAACAAGCTAAATTGTTGTAGATGATAACTCAGTCGAGTTGCATGAGCCAGATTTTATCATATATGGAATTTAATACACTCCCAAATAAATTGGTATTATTCTTCTTCTTTTGGCCACAAGTTAAATAATTTGGTACCCTTTTGTTGTCAAATTAGCTAGAGCCATTTTATGGTTTGATGAGTGCCAAGAAGTGGAATGGCATGAAGATTTGTATTCGATCAGACCCGATGAGTTGCATTCAAGCTTTTCAAAAAGGGGAGTTGCCTTGGCAGCTTGCTAATAAGTAGAAGTTAGCAAGTGCTTTTTATAGCAATATTCGTTATTTCACAGTTATAGAGAGGCTAATTTTACTGTGGATACCTTGGCCAAAAAAGCTTATTTGTTGGCAGATATGAGTTTTATGATGATAGATCGGCATTCATTTCGTCTGTGGAATGGATTGGCAGGGTTTATTACCGCTTCAAAATTCAAATAGCATTGTTATTTTGGGTGGCCACTTGCGACTAGTTAGAATAGCGTGGCACTAGCTCTTCTACTCCCTCCGTTCCTAATTAATAGGCTGGTTTTGTTTTTAGAGAAAATTAAGGAAATTAAGAGAACTAATCATTGAAAGTGGTCCTCATGACACTTTCAATAAAAGAAATGAAGTGAAATGGTCCTCATGACACTTGTCAAAAGAAGTAAAGTGAAATGGTTCACATCTATGATGCACCGATACTGGTACGGGGATACTGATACGGTGACACTGATACGGGGATTCGTCAATTTTCATAAAATGGGGATACGGGATACGGTGGGATACGTGTATTTATCAAAAAAATATTTAATATAATAATAATTCACTTTACTAAAAATCATAAAATAAAAAATCCGATAGATACTATTTTTTTGATTATTAAAGTGAGCTAATATTAAATTTTCAAAGATTTTGGGTTTCACTTTACTTATGTTAATCAATGGACAAAATCACATGTACTCCGATTTCTCTCTAAAACAACATGAAAAACATGACCGCCCAATAAGCCTTAAATTTTTCTAGCACCATTTTTTTTAAGCACCATAAAAATAAATACCAAGTCTTTTTTCATTATAGTCAACAAGTTATTATGTTTAGATATAATTATTCAATATGATCATGATTACAAATAACTATAAATACTTAGAATTTTAGATTTTATGTATAAATTTATAAATATATAGATTTGTATTAAGAAAAAATGTTAGATTATAGGATGTATCCCCTTATAGAGTATATGAGAGGTATCCCAGAGTATCCCCTACCCTTTTTGTAATTGAAAAATGGTGACACTTTAAATGGAGTATCTGATACACATCCCCAGGTATCCCCAAGTATCCGATACTGATACGGCGCTGATACGGATACGTCACCAATTTTGAAGTATCCGTGCTTCATAGGTCCACATGACACTTGTCATTAAAAGAAGTTAAGAGAAAAGTGGTCCCAGAAAACTAAAGTAACATTTGACTTTCCTAATTTAGAAACTAGCCTATTTTTTTGAAACATATATTTATAGAAACCAACATATTATTTAGGAACGGAGGGAGTACATATTTTGTTTTCTTCTTAATGAATTTTATTGATAGTAAAAAGAAAATAGCAACAGCCATTTTGGAGTCTTTTGCTCGAGCCTCGAGCTTTTGTGTTCGAGAAGTATCTCCACCAGGTTAGATTTATTCGTTTTAGGCTTGTTTTTGCTGATAGCTTACCTCGGTATTCTGACACTCTGACCGGAGATCAATTTGGAATTCAAAAATATGTTAGAGCAAGTCTTAAGGTGGAATCCAAGCTATTCCAAGTGTGGAAAATCCATGGAATGTCAAGTCTAAGGGCTTTCAAGTTGGGGTCTTCCACAGAAAATCCAAGCAACCTTCCATGGTTTCGTGGAAGGGTTCGTGGAATCCATCAAAAAACGCCAATAACAATACAGCGCCGAACGCCAATAAGAATGGCACGGAGAGGACAAGAAACGCTTAATAAGAATAGCGTAAAACGCTATTAAGATTGAGCTTAGCTCCATTAAGATCGCGTTTTTTTTTATCCGTAGATTTAAACCGAGTTGTTGAGAATCTAACTACTAAGAAAAAACGCTAATAAGATTGGAGCTAGCTCCATTAAGATTGGCGTTTTTTTTTTATCCGTAGATTTAAATCGAGTTGTTGAGAATCTAATTTGGCTAAGAAAAAAAACGCTAATAAGATTGGAGCTTAGCTCCATTAAGATTACGCTTTTTTAGCTTATTAAGAATGGAGCTTAGCTCCATTAAGATTAGCGCTTTCTACTATTCCACCATTGGACTTGCGCTTCCATCCACAAGCCTCCAAGTACCGAAAGGCGCTGAAGATGGATGGATTCCACCATAAGACTTGCTCTTAGAGCATGATACTCCTCCTACTTTAGATCTTTGCTTTCTTTATATTATAAGTGGGGTAAGGTAATCAATTATTGTCAACGAAATTCAAACTATCCCACCAATTTGACTTTTCTGCTCACTAATTATATTTCTTCCAACATTTTTCACGAAAAGTACTCAGCAGGATCAAATTTCGCACCTGTTGTTGTCTAAGCTTGTCTATGGTCCATGACGTTGTATCCCAAGATCTTGTTCGATAAATAATGCATCATATAATTCTTCACACATGATCATATTAAAATGATTTTAAAATTTTAAAATTACATTGCATTAGTTACTAACTTACAATACAATATAAATTGAGAAATATCATTGTTATGACCCTGGAAATTATGGGTCTTACACTTTTGGTCCCAGGGTTATTTAATAAAATTGCAAATTATTCTAGTGGTCCTGGAATATTATAGGAAGTAGGATTAACAAAATAATCCGTGTGCATATTGCCTGCACATAAAATCAGTGTGCATATTGCTTGCACACTACTCCCTCCGTCCTAAATTATTAGTCCGCTTTGACAAAGTCAAGATATTAAGGATACCGAATGAGTGTACAAAACTATCCCTATTAAATGTTATGTTATTACTAAAATTAAAAGAAGTACATGGAGCATGTAAGAAAATTACATTTTGGATAATTTTATTATTTACAGAAATGTTTAAATAGAAGATAAAAATAAAAATATTTATGGAATGATTTAGTAATTTTGTTTCATATTGAGGAAGATATCATTTAATACGTTTAAATAGAAGATAAAAATAAAAATATTTATGCCTTGATTTAGAAGATTTGTTTCTTTTTGAGGAAGATATCATTTAAGATTTTTGTTTGGTGATATTTAAAAATTATTTTCTAATTATAAAAATTGAAGGATATATTTGAGAGTTTGACTAAAAAATATGACTATAAACAGAAGCTGGTCAGTATTTTAGGACAAACGAAAATAGAATAGAGGACGGAAATTTTAGGACAGAGGGAGTATAAAATATGAAGAAATTTAAAAAAAAAAATTTACAAAAATCAGTGTGCATATATCCTGCACACTATAAAATATGAAGAAAATTTAAAAAATTATGTACAAAAATCAGTGTGTATATTTCCCCCGCTATAAAATCGCTGTACATATTATCTCGCACACCATAAAATATGAAGAAAATTTTAAAAATTATTTAGAGAATCAAAAATTTCATGAAATGAAAATTTGATAGTTGTATTTACGCTCGTTGTGTAGGTCTTTCAAAAAGCTTTCCAAATATATAAAATTTGTCGAATTCTTACGTATGATTTGTGAGACATGTTATGTTTAAGTTGGCTTTCCAAATGACCATGAAACATGAAACATCTTTATCCAAATGACCCTCCTTCTTTTTTAAAGGTCATTTCAATAAAATGAGTTAATTCTTTTAAAATTTAGTTTTAAGTCAAAGGTCATTTGAGTAAGAGCAGAGCCGATCCTGTGCATTTTAGGGCCTGGTGCGAACTTAATCGCAGGGCCTTTTTACGTTCAAAATTTTTTTTCTCCCCAAAAATTTCAAATAGCAATGAGAATACGAAACTAAGATGATTCATATACATATATAGCTATGACAAGCATAGCAAGTTCTTTATGGTTATAAGCATTGCTTTTATACATATTGTCTAGTTCAACACAAAAAAAAGGGTCCAAAAAAAGATTGTCGACTAGTTTTTCTAATATTTACCATCCGTATCTTTGTAAATGACTTCAACTTCTCCCATCCGTGACTTAGTTAACCAAAATCTATGTACCTGAAAGATATATAAAGACTAAAATTGTTAGCAAACCAAAAATACAAATGGAAGACTTTAGAAAATTAACATCAAATTCGAATATGACGTGCATATATACCATTCAGAAGATCATCAACGGAAATTTAGCCGTCTTGAATTCACTACCGCAAAATCATCGATTAAGGAATCGATATCAACGTCGTCAAGAAGACCATGCTCAATCGATATCATAGCCAACCCATTGAGTCTTTCTGGCCATGGTAGTACGCAAAACGACTTCAATATGTTTAATTTTGAAAAGCTTCTTTCTCGCCGACGCCATCAGAATCGAATTGTTAAGAGTACTCTATATGCAATAGATGTAATTGGAAAGCTATCTTGACGTCTTAAGAAATTAAATATACCAACTCACCGTGGTTATTTCCTTGGTAATATTTCACGTAAAACTTTCAACCCTAAACAAATCGTTTGCATCAATATCCGACGTTTCCTCATGTCTTAGAGCAAACTTCAAGATTATCACAACGAGCTTTCAAATGATCATCATCCATTGAGTTTAAAGTATCCGAACTAAACAAAAAACCAAATATGTCGCCACATGCTTTATATTGCTCAAACCGTCTTTCAAGTGAACTAATAGCTTGATCAACAATCCGCAAGAAAAACTTAGTTCGAAAAGATTCTTCACCGATTGGATTGTTTCCTCACAATTTCCAATATCATCAAAAAATTTTGTTCTATGAATTATACGACCCACGTGAAAATCAGCTTCAACTCCCAATTGATTAGCAATATCTTTGGCAGTGGTTAAGGCCTTCCCAAATTCCTTGTCTCGATAATTTTGGAAATATTTTAGAAGTCCTTTCACTTGACGCATAGCATCGTCGATAAGCATATCCTTAAACCGCAATGATTTACTAACCAAATTAACAAAGATTTAGCAAATCATACCAAATCACCATGCTTAATAAAAACTCAAAATTTCCGACACTATGTTTTGCTAAGTTTTTTGCTTTAAACTTAGCCGCATGATCCTTGTCATCCCCATTATCTCCTACCTTAAGCAATGCTTTTCTTATATCAAGAACTTGAAACCGAACTGCCTTCACACTTTCAATGTGACTTTCCCATCTCGTATCCGACAATGGTTTGACTAAAGTATAACCTTTCACATATTCTTTGAAAATATCCCACCGCTTTGTATGATGCGTAAAAATCTTGTAACTGATTTAATGTTTCAAAAAATCAGAACTCCCTTTACAAGAACGTGCCATATCAAGAAGTGTTAAATTTAAACAATGAGCCCCACAAGGTGTATACATTGCTCTTGGATTTACAGCCAAAGAACTTCTTTTGTACACCATTTTTGCATCCACTCATATTTGCCCCATTATCATATCCTTGCCCACTAATGTTGTTAATGTCAAGATCAAGATCTTCCAAAACACTTTTCAGTACATTAAATAATCCTTGTGCAGTTGTGTCAACTACTTTTAAGAATCCCATGAAGTATTCTTGAATTTTTATTGGACTTTCACTAGTATCTACACACCGAATAATCAAAGACATTTGCTCTTGGTGGCTCGCATCCGAGTACAATCAAGCAATATAGAAAATACTTGGCAATTTCTTTAATTTTCTCGAATGATGGCACTTTGATTTTAGAAGCTAGCAAATCAATCAACTCATTTTGGATCTTAGAACTAAGATAAGTGTACCGAATTTCATTGTTTTTAATTCTTCTCATATGTTCTTTCATTACCTGATCCCACTCGGCAATCATTTCAATCAAACCTAAAAATTTCCATTACTATTTTCATAAACTTTCTCATTTGTTCCTCGAAAAGCCAAATTATGTATGCTAAGATATTTCACCACATGTAAATAATTCTCTTCAATACTTGCTTCCAATGTTCCTTATCTTCATTAACTGGACGTTGAAGTTGCCTATCAATTGTATCATTTAACTCTAGCCTTTCACGCAGCTCAAGCCAAAGTCTCATGTTAACATTGTGTACTTTACAATTCTCATGCTTACTAAGAGTTCTAGCTAAAATGAATCCAATCATTAAACCCTTCATTTGATAAAGCACATGTACGAGAATCATTTTTGAATAATTTACAAAAAAACAAAATGCTCTATCCAGATCTTTTGAATATACCAGCCATTTTCTATCATGTTCTTCACCATTAGGTAAAGCTCTAGTGTAATAGGTTGAAGAAAAGTATCTAGATCCTTTACCGTTGGGGCCTTTTCTTATATTCTTGTCCCTAAGTGGACCCTTTTTCACTAAAAGTTCTCTTGAAACAAGCACAAGATTGCCCCAATATCTAGGATCATATATATTCAAATGTACTTGAGGGAGTGGAGGTGGAGGTTCAAGTTCAACATCCCTACATTCTACGTCATCACTACCAAGTCTATCATCATCTTCCCTATCGAAATCTCTTCATTTTCACCGACAACTATGTTAGGCACTTCTTCACGGTCATTATCGATGAGGCCTGATCATTTTCTATTTCATTATGGTCCAAACCGGGAACAACATTTTGATTTTCAAATAATGTGGAACTATTATAGGTGCAATCTTAACAAGAAATCTATTTAAAGCTCCCCTTTGTGATTCCTTTAAGGCTAGCTCTTTTCTCTTCTTTAAAACTTTCTCATGACCAGATTTTTCTTTTCTTAAACTCTTAACCATCTTTCAAAACTAATGATTGTTATTACCCGATTAAAGCCAATTCTCCAAATTCCAAATAACAAAAACTAACCAAGCAAAGAGCAATCCAAACCGAAACCCACGGCACCATAACTTTCTTCCACAATCCAAACTCAAACAATCAAACCCATATCGCATAGCTTTGTTCCTATACACCAAACCAATAATAATCAACAAATGAACAAAAGATTTACCAACTAACAAACTAGACAACCAGATCAAAATTCAAACCTAATCAAGGTGGCAATTGACAAGGTGAAATTGACCTAAATTAGACAACAAAATGAAATCATCACTAATTACTAAACCCTTAAATATTTCGAATTAAATCAAAAAGAACATTCAAAGACTAATTAAAACTAAAATTCCATTACCGGTTTACATTTTCATAAAAAAATAAATAAAAAAAATAAATTTGATTACCTTGAATTGAATTTTTGAAAGAGGAAGGAGGACTAGATTCTTAATAGTTAGCTTACTTCACTAAATAAGAGTGGTTGATTGGCCTTATGAATCGATCTCGCTATCCCAAATAAGACAAGAGAAAACTAGGGTGGTTTCCACTGCTCGAGAGAAATTGGGAATACGAAAGATGATAGAAGTCGTGGAAGAAGTAGGTAAGTTAAGAATACAATGAGACGTGGGGCTTGGCTTAGTTGGCTAATAGGGAACTTGGGCTCGCTTTTTTGCATGAAAAAGGCCTTGGCTCGAGATGGGCCTCGGTGCGTCGCACCTCGCACCCCCTCGTGCCCTAGCCTCGAGTAAGAGAGAGTGAGGGGAGGGCCAAACACTTAATTCCCACATCTAAATTTAAGTATGAATATCTGACTTGCCGATTTAAAATTAAAATTGAAAAACCAATCATTTTCACGACACTTTACACCGTATGTGCGTATATATGATGGGGTCGCTAGGGAAAAAAGATTTCTCATTTGGTCGGAGCAGGTAAGGGTTTTGCTTTTGCCTTTTCATAAGAAGATCTGATTTTGATTTTTTTTTTCCCTTGAATGGTTAAAAGATTTTTTAAGGGAAAAATACGGTTTAGTCCAAACCCCATCCAAATATACTAGTTAGTCCTGACCCATTCAACTAAGTACAAATTAGTCCTTTTTCATTGAAAGTACACAAATAACCTTCCTGATTTACAATTTAGTCCAAATATTTACTGTTTAGTCCTAAGTGACTCACAATGATGTCATTAATTTTAAATAATATAAAAAAGAATTAAAAACAATTTATCTTTCGAACCGTTTGACCAAAATTCACAAACTTTATATATTCGGAAAGCTCTTTCCGAGAGCTACAAAAAGAGTACCCATATAATTATATAATTCTCATTTTTAAAAAATCTTAGTTTACATTGGCGTACAAACATGTACATGTCTACAAAAATCCAAAAAATCAAAAGACAAAACAAGGTGCACCAGTTTGTACACCAACATAGCAAAAGTAGACTGTGGCTGAATCTCATACGATAACAAGTTAGCTAGGTGATCCATTCCCAAGGGTTTACCGAACGCTCCTCTCATACTCGCCAAGCCTATCGGCTCCTGCACATGAAAGCATCTTGTTGATACGCAAGACATGGAAATGATGTATTTATACCGGTCATCTATACATACAATGACGAAGAGGAAAAAGTGGTCAAGCACAGAGATCAAACTATTGTTTCATGAAGTTTTTAATCGACAAGGAATCTAATAAAAAAACAAAATAATTATACAAAGGGGAGCTAGAATGCTAGATACCGGTGACTCGTAAGCTAAAATACCACCAGAAGCACCGGTTTCTAACTTATTTTTCACCTAGGCCTATATAATTGAGTAATCACTGATAGCATGAATACTGGGTAACACATTGATAAACCATCCAGCTCTTACAGGCTAAAGCTTAGAAAAAATGATCATACTAACTTACAAGTATGAGCTTAAATCTATTCATCCTGTCTGCAGAGATTATTTTAATAAAACCTGTTCGAAAATGGCATCTTGCCGCAACATATATCCTAGAATGTACATTATCTTTGACTAAGAGATGTTATAAGGATCTAAATTTCTAATGAGAGGATAACTTTTGATGGTATAAGAAAGAGATGCAATAACTTTTGATGTTTTGTGTTATAAAAATCCAACATTTATACCACAAAAATGCACATATTACTGAGATAACACAATAGTGTACAACTTTGTACACATCTGTAGAAAATCCAACACCTGTACAATTAGTGTTTTCCGTAATTTTTGGTTTGTATACATAAATATAGTCCTACAAGTGTACAACTATTTACACCTAAATAATCAACATTTGGACTACTATGCACACCTAAATAACATAATATGTGTGTACAACTATGTACACATTATTGCTTTCCCAAATTTCTTAGCCTTCAAAATGAATAACATGTGCACAACTATGTACACTTTAATAATCAACATGTGTAAATGAAAATGAAAATGAAACCACCAACAGGGAGAATTTAATTGGTTGAATCGGAACAACTAGATTGCTAAGTGATAAAAGACAATTCTTCGATATATAAACAAAACGGATGATGGGCATATGGTATGTGTATTTAAGAACAACAAGCTTTTAACAATTCTTCAAGTAGTTTTATGCAAACAAAACTAATGATGGGCATTAAGTATGTGTAACAAGCTTTTTGCAAACCTTCATGTAGTTTCGACATGAGCCAAGTTCTCTCGAACTCCAAATCGAGGTGGTAAAACTTTGGCGCCAAATTCAAATTAACTACTGGGACTTTCTCTCCATTGACAAAAGGATCCTGAAACAAAGAGAATACAATCACAAGTTATCAACAATACAAATGACAATCAAACAAAAACTAAGTACATGTAAAACAACAAGCACATATAAACAAGAGAAACACATACAATAGGTGTACAATTATGTACACATTAAGAATCAACATGTGTACAATTATGTACACCTTAGTTACTACTCTATGAATTGCTGGTGGGAACCCATTTAGATAAGGACATAACAAACACATGTGCCATATCTAAATCGTTCCATCTCGTTCACCTGGGTAAGAGAAACTTCTGCACAATCCTTCCTTGCATCAACAACTGTTTTTATTTGCATCACTTTTTCCTCCCTTAAAACCACCTTCTTGGATATGAATGCAAGCTTTTTGAGGTAACATTTCAAAGACAACAAGACAATAAAAATCAATACCAACCAATGTGATGAAAAAATCATTTTAAATGTAGAGCACCCAGTGAAAAATTCAGTTCACAAAACAAAATAATTATGCACTCATTAGAAATCAACAGGTGTATAATTATGTGTACATTAATGATCACCATGTGTGCATATTAACCATCAAGATGTGTAGAACTATGTGCACATTAACGATTTATAGGTGTACAAATCTGTACACGTCAACTAACAAAAATTACCACTATGTGCACATTAATGATCAACGAGTGTACAACTATGTGCACGTCAACTAATAGGGTGTACAAATATGCACATTAAAGACACCATGTGTTCAATCATGTACACATTTAGAATCAACATGTGTACAAATATGTACACATTACCAATTCAATATCTAAAGAGTCGAAAGTCGGATTCTACTCAAATCAGAAGGATCTAGTAACCCATATGTTAAAGAACTTACTAGTATTTGCTTCTCCGTTCATTGTATCCAATGACCTTGTTCCCCAATCTCATCCTGTTAATTTTCAATCTGTTCCCTGTGAATTGTATATAGAAATGACGTTAATATCTTAAAATGAAATCTCTCATACATACTAGAGCTCAATACAGGTGTATAACTATGTGCACATTATGTAGGATCCAAATATCGCAACAACACACCAGCGAAAATCTCATCAACAACGATTGCGAGGACGTCGTAAAATAATTACAGGAATGACATAACAGATGACAACATCGTAAACATGAGTAAAGTGTGGTAATTTAGCGAAATTAAAGATATTTGCGAAATTAACATTTACAAGCTTGCGAGAAGGTAGCGGAGCCTGAGAGAACGTAACAAGGGATCCTAAAATAGGGGAAATATGGGTTGTATGTGAGTTTTCATCCACTATGTAAAAACCTATATAAAGAGGAAAGCAGGAGAGAGAAAAGGGAGGACAATTTTGGTAAGAGAGGGAGAGATATTTTTAGAGAGAGATTTATTTTCTTTATCATCTTCTTCCCCTAAAACTAGATCTAGAGCTCTACAAAATATCCATTAATGGAGTCCCAATGTAATCCAAATGTAATTTCAATAATCATAGTGAAGAACCCTAACCCCGTGGATGTAGATCACATTGATCGAACCACGTAAATCTTGTGTCTTATTTTACAATTTTAGCACTTTAATCTTTATTTTGATTATGAAATAGATTTAGATTTATGAAATATTATAGGGGGTGTGTTGTGGGAAATCCTGCAACTACATATGGAACTAGAAACAGGGAACTCCTACCTGATTGTGTTGATTCAAGACAGATTCAGTGAAAGAGAAAGAGATAATGAAGAACAGGAGCAGATCGGAAAAGAACTGTTATGGGAGCAAAATCAGATGAATCTTCATCAACAATAAACTCAAAAAGGACAAATTTCATCTCTATCTCTTTAATTTTGTTTTGAATAATTGAGATCCAGTGATTTAAAACGATATTTTGAAAAGTTTTCATGAGAACTTAGGGTTTGTTCTTCAGTGAAAATCTGAAATCTCTTTTAAAATCTGATGCGAAATGAGTTTTGGTTACGGATTTACAATCACTATCTCTTATTTTGTGAACCCATTAAAAAGATTTCAATAACTTTGAACACCAAAATTTGCAGTTGATTTAGGGGTTTTCTGCGAAGTGAAAACAAAAGAATATCCAACCACTATTTTCATTCCTCGTACAACAAAAATTAGCAAAAACTTTTGGATTGCTCACCCAATAGATTTGTTGTTTGCAGAGATGAAAACTGTGCCAAGCCAGAGCCGACGACGAATGATGAGGGCAATTAGTTCTGTTGATGACCAGAGAGGAATATTGATGAGAGTACCACGATACCACTGCAGTCGGAAACTAACAGCGCCAAGAGAATTCAAATAGCGTGAAAGAGATCATTGTCAATCACCAGCGAAAAGAAGAACAAGAAGACTTTAGTTCGGAAAATTTACCTCGTGAGAGACATAGAACAAGTTTACTTCGTCAGAGGTTGCAACAAAGATCAATTATGTGATATTAGCGAAATAAGGAAGCAAACATCATACTTCTTCAATCAAACAGAAAATAAAGAAATTAACAGAATCTAAAGAAGCAAATAGGAAGTAAAGAAGAAATACTTCATCCGAAATGAGAGTGTAATGAAGAGAAGGTCAACAGCAAATGATGATAGTTCACTTCGCAAGCTTAATACTGTTTGCTTTACTAATGTTTACTAATGATGAGTAGTCCACTTCGCAAGTAAAGCAAACAACTTACTACTATCAGTTCACTTCATCAACAAAGTTCTAGCGAAGTTGCCGCAGCATGTGAGTGAAAAGGATTACTCCTTCAGTTGTTTTAGCGAAGTTGACGCAGCCCAAAGAAGTTACCGCAGCCCAAAGAAGTTGCCGCAGCCCAATGAAGATAAACAAATTTTAACAAACAAAAGAAATAAGAGAGTCAAAACTTACTTCGTTAAAAGCATCGTCAGAAACCAACGAAGTCATGAATGGGAAAACCATTATCAAGCAATGGAGAAAGGAAGGATCATGAAGCAGAATTTGACAGATAGAGAACAGGGTATCCCTAAGGGCGAACAAGTCAAGAACTCCAGTAATAAAACTTCGCAGAATACGCGAAGATGAAGGGGAACAAAGCCATAGCTCATGATGTTTTTAGCTTCGCAGGTTCATAGCAGCACGAAGGAACCAACGTCAATTAACCAGGTGAATGAATCAAAATGCCCATCAAGAATCAGGCGAAATAAACCACTCATAACAGCTTAAGAAAGGTCATTAAACCCAAGAGCACGAATGAGAGACAAAGAAAATAAGATCTGCTGGTGAAGAATTGATATCGAAGTGCACAACATGAGCATATCTCAGAATCGTAATAATGGGAAAGACGCATAAAAAGACTCAGGAAAGAACGATGTAAAATCAACGGACTCTACGAAATAAGCAAAGTTAAAATTCAGTTCATGACTCATAAAGCTAACCTGAGCAATTGAGAGTCGAAGTTAAAATTTGAAGATTAGAATGATTATGATGGAGTTAAATTCCAAGACTAAATTGGCTGGAACATCATCAACAAGTAAAGATATTAAAGCAACTCAATTCAGCTAAGGGAGGAGGAGTTTTCTATGAAGAAGAGAACGTGACGAAGAAAACAAAAACTCCAACGAAGGCAAATGATGAGAGGGGATCCCACCAGTTTTGCGAAGAAGATATCAGAAGCAACTAGTGCAGTTCATAATCTCAACTCAATGATATCGATCACATCAACTAGCCATAGTGGATGATAGTTCATGCAAAAGTAACAGTTCCTGCGAAGAAGTTGGAAAGTGAAGAAAAAAACGCACATGAACAGCCAGAGACGAAAATATAGGGGACTAAAGAAGAATGAAAGTCTGCGAAGTTCATGTCATCAACAACTTAGGAGAAGAATACATTGGAAGAAATTGAATAGTTTGTGTTAGGAGTTATTTTATCTCATAATTGTGTTGATCTGTTGATTGCAGCTAGGTCATTGTGTACGGCAGGGAAGCTCAAGGACGAAAATCCAAATAAAAACTATGGTGCAAAGATATATAATCAACGGTATATCGGACCAATTCACAGCACAATAGAAAACAACATGAAGAATATGTAAAGAAGAAGGAATGACGGAAAGAAAGAACAACAGAACACATCCGGCAATGAAGAGAAGTACAATGAAAGAGGCCAATATAGCCATGCGAAGAAATCCACAATAAGAGCAAGAGCGATCAGATCAATCAATGAAAGTCACAAAGAGCAAAAGAATACATGCGGTGAGAATTCTTTATGTAAGCTTCGCAGGAATAGCCAAGGGAAAAGGAAAGACAACTTCAAAGACTTCAAAAATGCGTAAAGCAAGCGAACTTCAAAGACTTCAAAGACGCAGAGGGAAATAAAATCAGCCATTCAAAGAAGAACAAAACAAAGAAGCTGTCAAGGCCATCCAATCTCATCCTAAGTAAAGAAGAGTAGCAGCGAAGATAAAATTCATCCAAGCATCCCAAACAAAGACGAAAGAATTAATATGAATCAGAAGTGAAAGAATACACCAAATAGACTCAACAAAGTAGGATCGATGTCAACCAAATAGCCGTGAAGAATTATCCAACGTGACGAGACCGCAAGGAACAATCACAAGAAAACAAGCTCAAATGAAGCATACTCATATGTTTAAGTCTAAAACACCACCAACAAGGAAATATGAAAGCCTCCTATACAACTATAAACAACGATCTATAGCATACATCATACCAAAGTGGACAATGATGTCGCGAAGAGGACAATTATGTTGCAAGAGAACATATTTAAATACTGCGCGAAGAGAGCTAACAAGGATGCTTAGAGTAACAAAATAAAGACGAACGGGAAAACAACAAAAATAAATAAGAGCAAGTGAAAAACGTTACAGAAGATATAATCACTGACTTGGAAGAAGAAGGAGAAAAGGCGAAGACAAAGTTTATACAAAGCATGACATGAAAAGAATAAATTAAGTAAATCTTACTACTACTTCACAAACAAAGCTAGCACAGGTTGGCTAAGAGCGAAAAGAACGAATTGGATGTCGCAGATCGATTCGCACCAAATTTATAATTTTTATTTTTTTTCATTTTGGGTTAATTTCGCAAAGACGAAACCAAATTTCAACAAATGCGCGATAATTTCACATAAGAGGAGTTCGCACAGTTTGTCTAAGCAAAGAAATCCAAGAATAAGGTCGCGGGTTCCGAGTCTTCCTCTTGGCATGAATTTTTTGCCTTGCAAATGTTTACATTACGACACGTTTACCTTGCGAACATTTGCAACAAGAATGAACACTTCGTAGATGTTCAATTCCTTCGCAAAGATGCTTACTTCCCAAATACCAAATAGAAAGAAGAAATGAATAGCAGTAAAGCCCAATCGTCTAAGCCCATTAAAGTTCACCCAACAGTAAACAAAATATCAAGGCTTAAGTTTGCACAGAAGATGTACAGTTGCGAACTTCTAGTACAATTAGTTGGTTAGAGGCATGAATTTGGTATTTCATTGTAGTTGCGGGAAATCCCACACTACACCCCTCACTCAATTTCGTAGATCTAAATCTTATTAATCACCTCAATCTCAAAATATAAGTGCTAGAAATTTAAATAGACACATAAGATTTTTTACGTGGTTCGATCAACGTGATCTACATCCACGATTCTTCACTATGATTGTTGAGGTTACATTAGTATTACATTTAGAATCTCCATTAATGGATATTTTCTAGAGCTCTAGATCTAATTATTTGGGGAAGAAGATGATAAAGAAAATAAAATCTTTCTCTCTCTCAAAATTATCTCTCCTTTACAAAATGTCTATCTCCCAAAATTATTCCCCCTTTCTCTCTCCCCGCTCTCCTCTTTATATAGGTGTTTACATAGTGGATGATAACTCACATACAAATTTCATGCTCTCGAGAGCTCTTTGATAATTTCCCAGCTCTTGCTACCGCCTCGCGAGACATTCTCGAGAGCTCTTTAATAATTTCGCAGTCTCTTGCTACCTTCTCTCGAGACATTCTCTCGAGTCTTGTTACCTTCTCTCGAGACATTCTCTCGAGTCTTGTTACCTTCTCTCGAGACACTCTCGCGAGTCTTGCTACCTTCTCTCGAGACACTCTCGCGAGTCTTGCTACCTTCTCTCGAGACACTCTCGCGAGTCTTGCTATCTTCTCTCGAGACACTCGCGAGTCTTACTACCTTTCTCTCAAGACACTCTCAAGAGTTAAGGAAATAATTGAATCTCTCACGCTAAGAAAATATGTTGTGCGATATTTGAATCCTACATCTTGCCTCTTTTTCCTTGAATATTGCTTGAAGAGCGATCTTTAAGGAAAAATCTGTTGTTGTAGTTATCTTTGATCTTTGTTGATGAAGGAACGAGCGGAAGAATACTCGGACTTGAAAAGTACGTACTTGCCTCTATTCTTCGCGAAGTTCCGAAGCTTTTGAGAAGTGAATACAAGTATCATCTCTTGAAGTATGCTAAGTATGAAGTATCCTTGAAGAAGTATATGAAGTACTTAATCCTCAAAATATATAAGAAGTATGAAGTATCCTTTGAGAAGTATAAGAAGTACTTAATCCTCTAAATATAAGAAGTATTGCGAATCCATCATGCGAAACTCGCTCCATGTTCTTTGCCTCATGCTATGTTTCATTCTTTCGCGGTTCTCAAACTTTTTGCGAAGTGGATAAGAAATATTAATCCTTGAAGTATATAAGAAGTATTGCCTTTGTTCATGCGAAGTCATTATTCCATTTTTGGTGAGGATTCTTGTTGTTCATTGGCAAACATCTTCCTTGAAATGATTCTTGCCGAGAAAATAAAGAACATTGCCGAGAAAATAAAGAACATAAAATGTTTTTTTCTAATCCATTGTTGCCTCTGTTCTTTATCTACGGCTGTAGAATCGTTGAAAAAGTGTTGAATGAGTGAGTTATTTCTTCATTCTTATCTTTCTCTATCTCCTGCGTTGTGCTCATGCGATAGTATAATCTCTTCATTGCTTTATGTTGAATTTTATCATTGCGACAAGATCGCAGGACGTCTTTACATTTTCATGCAATGACCCATTGACCTTGCCTTATCATTTTTGTGTGGACTTCCAAGTTAGACCTCCCTAATTAGAGGTCCTCCCCTTCCACCTTTCATCGCGACAAAATCGCAGGACGTCTTTACACTTGCATGTAAAGACCCATTGATCTTGCCTTATCATTTTTCAAGTATTTTTGCCTCTCCAGGACGTTTTGTTTGCGAAAAATATGACAGGCCTAAATATCCTTGCGAACATGGAGCCCCATGACATTGCCCACTTGCACGAAATCGCAGACGTCCGTACACTTTCGTGCAAAGACCCATTGATCTCGCCTTACCCTCGCTTAGTATTATTGCCTCTTTCAGATCATTGCACAATATGACAAGCCTAAGTCTCCTCACAAAACAAAGCCTCATGACATTTGCGTCTCGTTTTGACACTCCCTAATGGAGAGCGTCGCCCTTATCATCTCCCCTATGCCCCTTCAAGGAGGCGAAACATCGGCCATACAAGACTAGCTCCTCCCATCCGGTCTTAACAACAACTAGCTTGTTTTCCAGCTCTTATCCCTTATACCTATAGGGTTTATGGTTACGAGACTCCACCCTAAGTGGAGTTTTCTTCAAGAGTGCAACATATACCAAGACTTGCCAAGAATGGCCAGGTAGGGTTCATCCATCCCGGGCACTCGCTCAACCGTGTACCTCGCGCCTTGAGTATACATCGACTCCTTGAAAGAGACCCTCGGTCGCCCAACCAGGGTATAACCTACATATATAGTTGGGAATCCAAGGTACCTTCTTCCTGGATAGGCTTTCATGGGCCCCAAATTTCCATGACTCAGCTTGAGCGGTGTAACCTTCCCCGAGCCATGTCGAGAGATACCCCTTATATGACGCACTTTAGGTCTTACATTTGCTCTTACGAAATGTTATTCGCGAACTAAAGGTGTACGCTGCATAAAGGTTCGCCCCATTCACTCACTCAATCATTTTTGTCAATTCATTCAATCATTCATTTCATTTTCTCTTCTCATTATCTTTGCGAAATTATCGCATGTCTTCATTCTTTCATTCATTCTTTTATTCATTCCTTCATTTCTCACTTACACTTTACTCATTCTTTCGTCATCATTTCATTCATTCTCATAATATCATATCATTTGAAGTAAAGTAAATATTCAAGAAGAATATATAAATTAATCATGCAAGATTTTTCTCAAAATTTTGAAATCTTTAAGATCTTTGTAATTTAGAAATCTTTAAAATCTTAGTAATTCTTTATAATTTTGAACTCTTTGAAATCTTGAAATCTTTGTAATTAACTTTTTTTTTTTATCAAATCAAAAATCTTTTATTTTCTGTAAAAGTAAAATGTTCAAAGAAAGTGGTACTTAGCTTTTTATGTGATTCGTTGTTGTTGTTGTTGTCTCTTGCGAAGTATATGATTTGCTTGCGAAGCTAGCATCCACAAAATATAGTTATCTCGCAGCAAAAAGAAGTGTGAGAAATGAGATTTGAACCCTTGACCTGCCTCTTGCATATTCTCGCACCATACCAACTGTTCTAACCCTCTCTTGCAAAATTAGTTTGCGAGATAATCATCAAATTTCTTCTTTGAGATAAGCAAAATCTATGCGAAATTTCACATAACTCGTTTCAAGGTTCGTCTTTTTCTTTTAGTCACCCTTTGATACCAAGGAAAAAGATGACAAAATCCTATGCGAAGGGTAAGATTCGAACCCGCGACCCTATGGTTGGATTTCCATCGCCCATACCAACCGTACTAGTTTCCTGTTTGTGACATCATGGAACAACTACTGTACTTGATTGGTAACTTCGTTTTTGCTATTCAAAAATCTGTGAAAAAAAAAAATACGTTTGATGAGTTTTGATCTTGCGTTTTCAAGTTCACTGACCACACCCTGAACCATCTGTACTGACTTGTGTTTCTGTTGTTGCGGTAAACTTCGCACCATTTATTCTTTTATATTTGCTTATTGCATCTCCACCTCCAACAGCTTGTCTTCGCTTTGTAAGTATGATAATCATCAAATTTTACTATACATTCTCATCGCAGCCTTCATTGTCCTCTTCGTACGTCATTATCTTGTGAGTATGATATTTTTTAAACTTGATAAATGTTCTTGAGACTTCGCAAAGACGTCCCCGCAAAGCCCAAATCTTCGTAGGGTGTACTTCTTCTTCTTTGATAAAATAAATTTTGTTGATATCTATATTTTCTCATCTTCCATCGTCTCCAATCTTGTTCAAAGTGTGGATTTTCATCTTCACTGCTGAGCCTTAATCCGATGTGAGTATCTCAAATCTAAAGGAAAGCCCATTTTTACTTTTTCTTTGTCGTTTGTCGATGAGATGCGACTTCAAGAACGTAAGTTGTCTTCGCAGAGAAAGCTTTATCTTCGCGTATGTAGAATAGTTG